>ML799043.1:0-18404 GCA_009831015.1 Picea engelmannii | reverse complement strand
TCTCTGATAAACAAACACAATGGTTCAAATGGTTACCCTTGGCAGAATGGTGGTATAACACTTCCTTTCATACTGCAACAAAAATGACACCATTTATGGAACTCTATGGATACCACCCTCCTTCCATCACTTCTTCTCTAAAAAAAAAATATAAGGTTCAAGCAGTGGAAGATCACATTGAGCATAAACAACAAGTTCTCCAAATCTTAAAGGACAACCTGACCATGGCACAAAATCACATGAAACAACAATCAAATCAACATCGTAGTGAAAGAAGTTTTGAAGTAGGGGATTGGGTGTTTTTAAGACTACAACCATACAAACAGATGTCCCTCAAGAAAGCCAAGAAGGATAATAAGTTATCACCAAAGTACTATGGCCCTTATAAGGTGTTGAAAAAGATTGGTACCATGGCATACAAATTGGAGTTTCCTGCATATTCATGAGTACACCCAGTTTTCCATGTTTCATGCTTAAAGAAGGTTATAGGAGACAAGATCCCAGTTCAAACTATATTGCCAGAAATTGACGAGGAAGGAAAAATCATATTGGATCCTGAAGCCATCACTGACACAAGAATTCACCAGATGAGGAATAGATCCATTTCAGAGTATCTCATTAAATGGAGAAAACTACCGGCTGGAGATTCCACTTGGGAAGATGAGTCTTTTATACAGAAGCATCCAGAGTTACTCAAGCATTGTGGACAACACTTGTCTCAATGGGAGGGGCATGTTAAGACCTAATATTGACTCATTACCCCTTAATTGGGGCATATTACATTAGTAATGTTATTTTATTTATGTCGGCTTTATTCCATTAGTTGTAATTATACCTCCTAGTCTCCTATATATACCAAGGAGACATTTCCATTTGGAATCATCTTGTACTTGAACATTTATGTGGGGTAAAAGGAGGCTTCTCTCTCGAAGAGGCTTATTATCTGAAATTATCTCTTTTTCAAGGCATTGAGTACTTATTCTGAGGTTTTTCTATGCTATATTGATATTTGGTTCTTAACAACTTGTACGAAGGAAATTCCTCCACGATATTATTATCATATAAAAAATTATCATAGGTGATCATGTTGGATTTAACGATCATAATAACCTTTGTTTTGTAATTGTTCACAATCATACCTGTACTAGAGAAGAAGTCCTTGAGGATTCTAACTTTTTTACTAAGGTCACAGGGATTCCTTTCCATACGAACAATACCATTGGTATAGAGAAGAATGTTGATTACTATACTAGGAAGAGTTGGTCCATCACACCCTCCAACTTCCAAAAAATCTTGTAACTTGTCAATGTAAATGCTAAAAAGGGTGCGGGATAGGGGAAAATCTTGCTTGAATCCTATATTGCAGTTAATTTCTTCTAACCAACCCTCACTACTCTTAAAATTCACAATAACGTTCTCATACAACCTTACCGCGGTAGCTATCAGTCCAAAGGGAACTTTTAGCTCTTCTATTCTATTCCAAATATTGGTCCTAGGAACATTGCCAAAAGCTTTCCTAAAGTCAATGAAAAAATAAAGGAGTTTGATTTTATATTTGTGACACTCCTTTGCAATGATCCTATGCATGATAAGGTGGTACACAGTTGAATGATAACCTCTAAAATCGGTCGAAGCTTTAGCTCTTTCTCCATGGGTTTCTATCCATATACTTATCTTCTTTTCCAAAATACTTCCATATAGCTTAGATAAAACTGGGCTAATGATAATGGTCTTATAATTAGAGGGATTGATTTTATCCCCACTTTTAAAAATAGGTACAATGAATCTTTGAGTCCAAGGTTTGGGGAAGCCCTGCTTGATTGCTAAATTGAACAGATTGTGTGTGTGAGGGATCAAAATATGCCCTCCAACTTTTTATATTTCATCTTGGTAACCCTCGATGTTCTTAGCTTTCCCATTTGCATGTTTCTTAACCCCAAAATTTATGTCTTCTATAGAAAAAACATCATATTATGTAGAAACTTTTGGAATTTTGTCACGAACATTACGTGATTCATAAATATTTTTAAGGTAGGAATTCCAGTCTATCGGGGGAATCATAACATTTTATTTAGTTTTACGAGTTAGAATTTTCCTCCAAAATTTCTTTGGATCTATTCCAGAAAGGTGGAAAATAATCTCCTTCCTATTTATGTAGTGCCTTTTTTTTATTTTAATTAGGGATTGTATTTGTTAGTCTTATCGTATTTCAAAAACTCATTACAGACATCCCTAATGGATTTTCTATCAATTTTACACTCATTATCATACAAAGGGTTGACAATTCTATTCTTCTTCTTACACAACACTTCGATAGAGAATTTATTTATGGAGGTAGAGAGGATTGATGTAAAATTATGATAGATGTCTTCAATATTGGTTTTATATGATAGAATATTTAATTCCTTGTTTAATTCCTTTAAAAAGGGATCAACTTTATTTTTGTCAAAAGGTAGATGCCTTTGGTTACCAGAGTTATCTTCATGGGGGTTTTTGTGCATGGTATAGTTTAGAGTTAGGGTTAAAGGTCTATGATGAGAGTCAGGATCATGGTTGTTTAAAAGGTCAAAATTTACTATTTGGTTGTAAACATGGATATCTGATATCACTTGGTCAAAAACAATACTACATATCCCATGGATACAAGTCATTTGGTTATATTTCGACCATTTCATTAGACCATTACACATGATTATATATTGAGAACTCCAAATATTGATTAGCTCAGTGCCATATAAATTCTTGGTCAAGTCTTCCAAATTTCTCTCATGAACATTCCAACATCCTCTTGATGTAGCCTCATAGGAGAGTCAGATGTCAATAGCACAAAAATAATTTGTTCTAGAAAAAAACATGAGTTTCTTATGTCTAGTTATACACTACATTAATTCCAACAACATTATGTGAGACTATGGTTTTCTTTCAAATGGTGAATACAAATTTCCAATAAATTATGGCATCTGTGAAGGGATTCATCAAATTATTGAATCCCCTCATACATTCCATAATGCATTGGAAATTTTTATTCACCATATAAAATAAAATCATAGTCTCAAATAATGTTGTTGGAATGAATGTAGTTTATAAATAGATATAAGAACACCTTGTTGAAAGCAATGCACCATGGAAACGGATATATTGAAATCAATACATTATAGAAATAGACATAATAGACTCATGTTTGTTGATGGTGCAAACTGATTTATGTTGTTGAAATATGAAGCTTTAGTGAGGCTAAGTCATAAAGATGTAGGAATGATCACCCTTTTTAAATCCCTTAATTATATCTAAATGAATCCTTCATCTTCTTGAATGATCTAACATGTATCAAAGAGTAGAAGTAAACCACTTATAAAATGTCAGTGGGAAGACAAATCACCTGCTAATGCTTTAACCCTTTTTTGGTTAGGCCCCTTTTTGCTTAAAAGTTATTTTCTTTTATATTTTTTTAAGAATTTGAAAACCTCTTCAAAGAAGATAAACTATATTAACAATAAAAACATAAATTCAATTGTACAAAATCATGATTTGAAATAGAAAAAAGGAAATAAATACAAGTGTCAGAAACTAAATATCTTAATGCTAGAAAATTGAAAAAATGCTAAAAGAAATAAGATTAATTGTCTATTATGATATATGGTTTTTAAAGTTGGTATATTTTATGATAATAGTAAGAAATCAAAAGAAATGAAATCATGAACATGACATGGTAAGACAACGATAAAATAGGATGGGAAACAAATTTTCTCTAGTAATGAAACGTTCCTTACAAGAATCCTTTATTGGCCAATAGTCTCATTCAAGCCCCAATGAAGACTAGCACCAAGAGTATTTTGTGTCTCTACATTTACAAAACCGTACAAGGATAGGCTAAACCAACATAAAGAATAAGACGTGAGAAATATAAATGGACTCCATTCAAGCCCCAATGAAGACTAGCACCAAGAGTATTTTGTGTCTCTACATTTACAAAACCGTACAAGGATAGGCTAAACCAACATAAAGAATAAGATGTGAGAAATATAAATGGACTCCAATATGGAACAATGATAGGATCGAATTTCTAGTATTTCACTTTGTACGCACTTTTGCAAGTCAATGATAGTACAAAATATTTAACAAATGTTACAAAATAATAAAAAATAAATCTCTACCTTAAGACCCAAAGATTTGGTCTCAAACCCCTCTTCTTATGTTACTTTCAAAGAAGTGCATTTCTATTAATAAAAGATTCTTAAGCCCAAAAGAGAGTTGAGAGTTCAATACCCAAAGCTTTGGTCTCAAACCCCTCTTCTTATGTTAGTTTCAAAGAAGTGCATTTCTATTAATAGAAGATTCTTAAGCCTAAAAAGGAGTTCAACATGGATAGTACATAGCAAATATTGGCATTGACTTCTCACTCTTACCATACCTATGGAAAGAGAAGTTGGAACCATTTCCCTACAAAATCATCTCTTTTTTATAACTTGAGTTGGATAATTGGAAATTATAAACTACCTTTTATTTTATTTTTTTGAAATTTAATTTCATAAAACACCTCAAAATAAAGTGAACTAGGTATGATAAAGTAATTCCAGCCTCAATAGAAGTCACTTTTAAAATGTGCTCACCATATATAGTGGCTTAGGAGAATCATAAACATGACAAATTGGGTTGGGTCCCATTTCCATACTATAAAGAATACATACCATTTAGGATCCGATAATGGGCCATTATTCCCTTGTACCTCCCAATAAAATATCCCTTATATCTCCTTGAAAATATACATATTTATCTCATACCTTATGCCTCCCTAATGTATATCCCCTTGAAAATATACACATTTATCTCATACCTTAATCCTCACTAATGCAAGGAAATAAATGACATGCTTAAAATAAATAGGCATAAGCAACCATAATTCATCAAAATATTAAAAAGGATGCCACATGAAATCACAAATTATAAAATTACATGTGCTTTAATATGTGAAAAATAACTATATATCCAAAATATATTATCCATTGTTCAAAAATAACCATTGTCTAGTCAAAATAGTTTAAATTCCATATGAAACAAGTGCAATACATCATTAGTGGACCAGATGCGACATGAGTAGTATGGAATGAGGAATAGGAATGAGAGGAAGGACACAATAGAGGTAAGTCATTAGGGTACATGTTTTCAAAAGTTATCACCATGCTCACATTAGGATGCACATAGAGTAATGTACCCCAAAATTCACTAAATAATTTTTTTTATTTATCAAGAAATAACATTTAATAATTCGCTTAATCTTCATGACACAAGAATATATCTTTATAAAAATTCTAGTCACTGTGAAGTTTAATCTCCAATTAAACTTACTATTACTATAAAGTCATGGTACTTTCATTAGATTAATTCCTACTCTAAGATAACTTGGGAATGTACTTGAAGTTCTCACATCTCATCGCATTGTTAAAGGTTAACTAGGACTAATAATTTCCTATTAACAAGAATCTATTACACATACACTAGGTCACATCATATCCATGCTAACCATAACAAGATTTATAATTCTAAGATAAGAAATTAGATATTTTTACTTAAGTAAGTTCCTCATGTAAGAAAAGTGACTATGGTGTTATGTCCCTAGTGGACTAGGAGACATAACCAACATAGACTAAGCCTTCGCGCTAGGGTAAAGAACCTTCTATACTTACCATACTAATCATCCCAAAGTATAATTTCATGGGTATCATATTATATCTAGTGGTAGTTATGTAGGAGGTTACCCATGCGCAATTAACAAGCCGACCTTTTTGGTTACCTGTCTACTTTAGTACTTACACGATTTGGTAACGATTTACATGGATGCCAGGTTGGTTTGAACATAGGCCGAGATTTCTTTTTGGAATTTAATCCAGGTGAGCTCATTAATGGCAGAATGACCAACCCTGTGACCCTCTAGGCCTGTCACTGTAGTGATATGCCCACTGTGGGTTTGACACTTCAGATGTTTCACATGTCCAAGAGTAGGGTGGTGTACCTGTCACTCTTCCCCACCCTCTAGGGGTTCAATATTCCATTACTCTCTTCATAACTCTTCTCATGAGTCTACTACACTTTGTCATCTTTCTATTTACGCTATGGAACTGGTGTTATCGCTCGACCCTAGAAGGGTATTCCACCCTGGAGATGGTATTCGGCCCCATGGAGTACTCGAACTTGGAGATAGCGTTCGGCTCTACATAGTAAGTAACCTATTGTCCTGTTATGACCGTTTTGGACGTAATCTTCTATGGTAAAGTGTTGTTATCCTGCGTTTATTCTCAGGCGAATCCCTCCTTACAAAAACTAGACTCCTGTATAAAAACACTTTGAAAAGACTTTCATTGTGTCGTGTAAATATATGCTCTCCGTGGAAAGAAGCTATGTGTAGTTTAAATACATTCTACTCTCTGTGTGTGAGATCCTCTGTTTATACAATGAATATTGTTTTAAGAGTAGTTTCGTTTGCAAATATAAATGTGGTAAGTCTTATGTGGGTTCCCTCCTCTGTCTATGAATCACTCCTTCTCTGGTAAGAGTAGTCTTTGAGTATAAGTACTCTTTGTGATTTTATCCTCCTTCTGAGTATCGTGTACTCCTCTGTGGAAATAATTTCTATGTATTCATTTCTTTGGGGGTTTTTCCTTCGACTAAGCATCGTGTGATTGTCTGTAGAAATAATCTCTGTGTATTATTTTGTTGTGGGTTTTACCCTATGTCTACTGCAATCGTGTAAATATCTATGGAAATGATCTCTGTAAGTCATTTATTTATGGTTTTTTTCCTCCATCTATTGCATCATGTGAATATCTATGGAAATGATCTATGTAAGTCATTTCTTTATGGGTCTTACCCTTCGTCTAATGCATCATGTAAATCTCTGTGTATCATCTCTTTGTAATACTATTGTTCTGTGATATCTTTATGAAATATTTTATTCTCGTGGGGTGTTTCGATGACATGGGGTAAAAGACCCAACAATTTTGTGCCAGTGTTGTTTCGGGGGGTTACTGTGTAAGGGGCACCGAGACCCTTGGGAACTAGGTGAAGGTCGATGTTAGTAGTAGTTAAGCCATCCCAGACTTGATCGTTTATAGTATTGAACTCTTATTGAATACGTCTCAAATTTCGTTACTTTTACTGTGTATAAAATTCATGATTTTACTTTATAAATTCAAATGGTAAGGTGGGAGATCCTTATTCATTGAAACAATGTTTATTCCGTGAAAATTGTGGTTAAGGAAAGTCTTTATCGAGAAGGAAACTTACTCAGTCACTGTGGGTACCCATGTCTATTTCTATCTCGTCGCTTTCAACGTTGGTTCAACTGTATAATTTAACTCATTTACAATCCTGAGAAAGTTTTGCATGTGATAAATCTGTTCAAACTTACATGATTCTCTTATGTATTTAAATCCATACTTAGATTTTTGTTTTCTTTTAATAAATACTTAGCCCTTAGAAAAATCTTCACATAAACAGATCGCCTTCCAAGTGTCGTTGTGGTAATTTCCGATTCAAGGCTTCTTTAATTATATAATTTGTATGACTCTCCAAATTGTCAATAGTAATTCTCTTTCTATGTTTTATACTTACAATTTTCATTTGCTATAAGCATTACTCATGTCTGTGCATAATGTAGCTATGTTTAAAAAATTACCCTTCTCTATGTATAATGTAACTGCGATTAAAGAAAATTCTTCCCACAGTAGCTTCGACCCTCTATCAAGAGTTGAATTACTCTTTTCCAAAGTAATGTTTGTATATTATTATAACTCATAATTAATTTTTTTTTTTTTTCTGTGGTATCTCTTTTACTTTGTCAATATTGGAACCTACAGGATATCAAGATTTATGTTCTCAATTGAAAGACTTGCTTATGTTTTTCTGTTTTCTCAATTAATAATAATTTCTCCATTATATACACTGATGATGGGTCCCTTTTTGTCTTGTGAGGGAACCCATCAGGTGAACAACGCACCCACTCCCCTTCCCGGTATTGGATTGATGACTTCACAAATCAACGAAGATGCTGCATATCAGAATCGAAACCCAAGTGAAGTGATTTAATTCTTTAGTTGATGCATATTTAATAATTCCATACATTAGTAAGTTACTAAAACCATTTATATGTTTGTTACAGGTTTAGGAATCATCCCATGCACTTGGAGAAGTACACGTCCTGTTCACAAAAGGTATTTGGGTTCCATATTCATCCACTAGTCCTTGGGAGTATTCATGGACAGACTTATGTAGTCCTTTAAATTTATGTTTCAACTAGATAGGTAGTCCTCGTATTTAAGGAACTCAACTATAACATTGAACTATTGATGGTAATTAATATGTATGTCAATTTTTTCAAATGACTTGTACTCTACTGTATCATGTGTCTTTCTTTCATATTTGACAAAACATATATTGGGACTGTTATTCTTTTGTTTGACTTAACAACAAAAATTATAAAGTAGTTTTGTTCATGCTTGTATATGTCTGTATTCATATTCATATATATATATATATATATATATATATATATATATATATATATATATATATATATATATAATACATTGTTAATAACATACTACTACAACTATTTTACACATATGCAACCCATATCAACTAATATGGATATACAGTTCTTTCAACTAGATTTATTTATAAATGCAATAACAAAGATATGGAAACAACTGTATAAATACTAAAACATCATCAACATAGTACCAAATTTAAATACACAGCTGAAAAATACATATTTAAAAAATATGATGTTGGGAAACAAATGGAACAACCACGTTCCACCCAGCCGTAGAACATAACAACCACAATCACTTGTTCTGATCACCCCCTAGCCCGACCATGAGTCCATAAGGGCGAACTGAATTATCCTCCATAGCTATAGTCACCATCAAGAGATCATAAAATTGTTTTCCTGACACTATAAATGCACATAAAAACAAACAATTCTCCATTCCTCCAACATACTAAGCAATGTCATGCCTCCCACATATGTTGTTTATATTCTTGTTCCTAGGAATTTCCATTGCTTTCCCTCCTTGGGGAAATTCACAGCTTTAAAAATCCCTGATATTTAGGGTCTGTTAGTGGTAAAATTCAACTTCTTCCAATTGTAAAAAAAGTCGTAAGGTAACTCAAACCTGTTGCCCACTCATGGAGTCATGGTTAACTATTTTTAACCTGACTGTTCCATTTGTCTTCCAGCATTAAATTTATTAAAAAAAATTCTCATATCTGTGTCCAATAAAAGAGGACAATTGGGAAAGTCAAATATTTGCACAACATTCATAAAATAATTAATTACATAATCCAAAATTCCAAATTCTTATTTTCCATAAATGGAAAATAATTTCCAAATTCGAATTTTCCAAAAACAAAAATTTATTTCAAAATTCAACTTAGAATTTAATTTTCTAAAATTTGAGGATATTACATCGTCTCCCCCTTAAGTACACCTCTATCCTCATTGTTAATTCCCCTCTCGAAATAGGGTTGGATAATATTTCAGCATATCTTCTTCCAATTCCCAAGTGGCCTCCTCGAGACTAAAGTGATTCGATTGCACTTTTACCTGGGCGATGTCTCTATTCCGTAGTTTTGTTTCTTTCCTGTCTAGAATGCGCAGAGGTTCCACTTGGAACTCGCCTTTTGGTTCCACCTGTACCATGTTCCAATCAATTATGTGAGTAGGATCATGAATATATATTTTTAGTAATGAAACATGTAAAACATTATGAACTTTAAAATTTGTAGGAACTGCTAGTTGATACACCACAAGTCCGATTCAAGTTAAAATATCGAAGGGGTCACAAAACGTTGGCACCAACTTTGAAAAATTTCCTAGCTTTAGAGAGCTCCTTCTTGCTTTGAATTTTAGATATACATGTTCCCCAATTTGAAATTCTTGATGTCTTGTTTTTAAATATGCATAACTTTTATGTCAGTCTTGGGCCTCTTTTAAGTTTCGTTGTACTATTTTTACCATTCTCTCCATTTCATGGAGCATTTCTGGTCCCACCATAATTCTTTCATGTGGATTATCCCAACTAATCGTGGTCGTGCATTTTCTTCTGTATAATACTTTGAAGGGACTCATCTTAGCTGATGTTTGATAGCAATTATTTTAAGAAAACTCAACTAAGTGTAGGTACTCCTCCCACTTAGGTTGTTTCATCCTTACGTACATTCGCAACATATCTTCGACAATTTGGTTTGTTCATTCTATTTTACCATCCTTTTGTGGGTGGTATCTTGTGATGAAATTTGGGTTAGTATCCAAACCTGCAAACAATTATTTCCAAATAGTTGACGTAAATTTGACATCTCTATCGGAAATCACTATCTTAGGAATTCCATGCAATCTAAATATTTCTTTCATAAAAATTTCAGCGATATTAATCGCTTTGTAAGTAGACTTCACAGGTATAAAATGTGCAGATTTTATTAGTTTATCAATCACTACAATAATTGAGTCATTTTGTTTTTGAGTCTTAGACAAACCTATGATGAAGTCCATTGATATAATCTCCCATTTCCATTCTGGTATAGGCAGAGGTTGTAACAAACCTGCTAGATGTTGAAGTTCATCCTTTACCTTTTGACAATCTAAACATTTAGACAAATATTCAGTTGTTTCATTCTTCATGTTAGGTCGATAATTTTTTTTTCTTAATGTTGTTATCGTTTTCTGGTATATTGGGTGACCAAAATATGGATTTTTGTGCAGTTTGTAAAAAAATGTTGTCTTTAAATCAATGTAATTAGGTACATACAGCCGGTTCTTGAACCTTAACAGTCCATTTTTATCTATACTCGGATCTGTTATGTTCTATTTTTCTCCATTTCGTTGCAATTATGTTGTTTTAATGTAATTTTGGTCATTACTTCTTGCATATTTTATTCTCTGTTCGATATCATTTTATGCTTTCTTGATACTTACTTCATAGAGTCTATTAGTTCTCTGACTTAGTGCATCTACAAATTTGTTTTCCTTACCTTCGATGTGTCATACCTCAAAATCAAGCTCACTTAAAAAGGCTAACCATCTTGCTTACATTGCATTGAGATCTGGTTGACTGAGCAAATACTTTACACCACTATTGTTGGTTAGTAACAAAAATTTTCTTCCCATTAAATAATGTCACCACATTTTTAATGCATGAATTACGCCCGCTAATTCTAAATTGTGACTTACATAATTTCGTTCATGTTCTCCAATTTATGTGATTCATAACAGATGACCTGTCCATCTTGTGTTAGCACACCTCCTAATCCCTCTTTGCTTGCATCCACACAAACTGTGAAATCTTTATCAGGATCTGCTACCTTTAGGATATGTGTTGTAGTTAACAATCTTTTTATTTTATCAAAATTGTCCTGACACTTTTGTGACCAAGCCAATTTTATTCCCTTTTTTTGTAGTGATGTAATCAGATACACGATCCTGGAAAAACCTTTGATAAATCTCCAATAATAACCGGTAATTCCCATAAATAATTTGATGTCTGCTACATCCTTAGGGATAGGCCATTTCATAGTGGTTTTTATCTTTTCTAGATCAACTGAAATACTATCTTTGGATATTACGTGTCCAAAATCATGTATCTTTCTTTGTTAGAAGTCACACTTATCAAACTTAGCACACAATTTATGTTCCCTTAAAGTATGAAATACTATTTTCAGATGTTCTTTATGTTCTTCTTCTATTTTTTAGTAAACTAAAATATCATCGATAAAAACCAAAACAAATTTATCCAGATATTGGCTGAATATACTATTCATCAAGCACATAAAGGTTGTTGGTGCGTTAGTAAGCCTGAATGGGATTACGAAAAACTCATAGTCTCCATAACGTGTTCTAAAAGTTGTTTTATTTATATCTTCATCCTTTATTCTAACTTGGTGATAACGAGACCTTAAATCCATCTTAGAGAATATATTTTCTCCTCCAACTTGATCAAAGAGATTGGTAATCTTGGGTAAGGGATACTTATTCTTCATCGTCATTTTATTTAGTTGTCGATAGTCAATACACAGTCTCAAAGTCCTATCTTTCTTCTTAACAAATAAAACTGGTGCTCCCCAAGGTGAAACACTTGGTATGATATATTCCTTATTTAGTAGTTCTTGTAATTGAATTTTCAATTCTGTTAATTCAGGTAGGCTCATTTTATAAGGTGCCTTAGATATTGAGGCAGATCCAGGTAGTAGGTCGATTGAGAAATCTATATCTCTCCTTGGAGGTAGTTCTCGTATTTCATCTACAAATACCTATTTGAACCCACTTAGGACGATAAAGTCTTCTAAACTCGGTTTTCTTTATTCCCTTAGGAGGTTAGTTACTTGTACATCATAAATTTGGAAACCTTTGTTAATACATTTCTTAAATTGCATCATTGATATTTTCCTACCAGAAACTGGTTTTATAGATTCCCCGTACCATTCTAAATGTGTTATTTTCATCTATGTACACAAATGACTTTTCGTAACAGTTTAATATCACTTTATGTTTCTCTAACCAACACATTCCAATGATTAAATCGTAAGACCCCAAAGGTAATATGTTCAGATTTAACTTTGTACTTTGAGCATCTATGCTTAGTTCACAATTATAAATAAAATATGTTACCTTTCTTTTGGTCCCTATTGCTAACTGTACTATCCATGACTTAGCATGGTTTACCTTCTTTAACTTGTTCAATTCAACTAAAGACAGAGTAATATAACTCAAACTAGCTCCTGGGTCAATTAGTATAGAGACATCATGGTTATGAATTTTACCTTCAACCTCCACAATAGTGGATTGATGATCTGCTTGTATGCCATCCAGAGCTTCATCGATTTTATACACGCTTCTACCAATATATCCAACCATTGAATCCTCTTGAAGGTTATGGACTGAAGCTCTTGTTGTAGGATTTAAGCATGGACAATTTCTCCTCAAGTGGGGTTCTCCACACTCCCAACACTTCAATTTTTCTCTGGGAATGTCCCCAACCTTCTTGACTCCCAGGTTAACCGGTCCATTTCCCCCTTTGGCATTCTGTGTATTAGAGTGATAATCCTTCATTTGGGAACCTTTCGCCATATTACAGAAAGAGGATGGTTGGAAGCCTTTCTTACGGTGATTCATTATGTCATGTTTCTTGTCTTTCCATGCCTTGGGAATTTCATATCTCTGTTTGTACTGATCATAACACATCTGAGCCTTTCTAAACACTTCATTTAAAGACTTGGGGTTGTCAAATTCAATTTTTTCCTTGTATGACTATGTTAGAGAGCTCAAGAACCTTTGTATCTTTACTTTGTCCTCTTTGATGTACGATATAAACCTCAACAGATATAGAAATTTATTTATCATATCATCCATGGCCATTTGTCCTAGTCGTAGTTCGTAAAATTCCTTAGTTTCTCTTTCGTAATAACTTTATGATAAGCATTGATTCTTGATATATTTTTTAAATTATGACCATTCCATTCGTTTTTCTTTCAATCCCTTGGCTAATTTCAGGCCTTGCCACCAGATACTATCTTTTCCTTTTAAGTTGTAAATGGCCATTCTGACTTTCATATTACTAGAGTAGTTATAAATGTGGAAGTATTTCTTTATATCTAGTAACCATGCTTCAACCTCCTCACCAGTCTTTGATTTTCCATCAAAGGTGGAAGGTTTTATTTTCTTGAATTCACATTCCATGTGGTCCACTTGTTTTCTTTTTCTTTATGTAGATGCTTTGTTTTTTGTCATGTATGTGTCTTCGGAAGAACTATCCTCTTTTTAGGTTTCATGACCAGAATTCTTAGAGGACGTTTTGTTGATCTCTTCCTCTTTTTCATTTTCCTTTGGACTTTTCTTTGTTACTATACCGTGTATTAGCATTTCATTTATTTCCAACTGATCTTCCTATGCTTTCTTCAACTTTTCGTTATTTGCTTTAAATCCTTGTAATTCCACGATGAGGTTTCACATCGTTTCCAAGACTTGAGTGTCTAAAATCCCTTCACTGTTATGTTCTGGGTCTCTAGGGAGTTCCTAGTTTTCATTCCCTTCAGGTATATCTCCTTCTTCATTCTATGCTGACATTTTTACAATAAACAAATTGCTTTTCTATTTGTAACAGTAAATGTGTTTGTTAGATTTATTTCTAGGAAACAAAATAAAATTTTGGTGCTTCCCTAAGGTCCAAGCACTGTAACCTATAACTCTGATACCATATGTAATGTACCCCAAAATTCACTATTTTTTTTTTATGGTAAGGAAATAACATTTAATAATTCACTTAACCTTCGTGACACAAGAATATCTATTTAAAAAAAATTTAGTCACTGTGAAGTTTAATGTCCAATTAAACTTCTTATTACTATAACTTCATGGTACTTTCATTATATTAATTCCTACTATAATATAACGTGGTAATATACTTGAAGTTCTCGCATCTGATCACATTATTAAAGGTTAACTAGGACTAATAAGTTCCTATTAACAAGAATCTATTGCACATATACTAGGTCGCATCATGCCCATGCTAACCATATCAAAAGTTATAATTCTAACATAGGAAATTATAAATTTTTACTTAAGTAAGGTCCTCATGTAAGAAAAGTGACTATGGTGTTATGTCCCTAGTGGACTAGGATACATAACCACCATAGACGAAGACTTCGTGTTAGGGTCAAGAACCTTCTATACTTACCATACTAAACATCCCAAAGTATAAGTTCACAGGTAGCATATTATATCTAGTGGTAGTTATGTAGGAGGTTAACCATGCATAGTTAACAAGGTGACCTTTTTGGTTACCTGTTCGAGGTTTGGTATTGGCATTTAATCCAAGCAATCTCATTAATGGTGGAATAACCAACCCTAGTACCCTCTAGGCTTGTCACCGTAGTGATATGCCCACTATGGGCTTGACACTTTAGATTTTTCACGTGGCCAAGAGTGGGCTGGTGTACTTGACACTCTTGCCCACCCTCTAGGGGCTTGATATACCATTACTTCCTTCATAACTCTTCTCATGATTCTATTCCACTTGGTCATCTTCCTATTTACACTCTACAACTGGTGTTATCACTCAACCTTGGAAGGGTATTCCACCCTGGAGATGGTATTCGGCCCCGTGGAGTACTCGACCTTGGAGATAGCATTCAACTCTACACAGTAAGTAACCTACTATCCCATTATGACTATTTTAGACGTAATATTCTATAGTGAAGTTTTGTTCTCCTTCTTCTATGTTCATGGGAATCCCTCCTCCTGTTAACTAAACTCCTGTATAAAAACACTTTGAAAAGACTTTCAATGTCTGGTGTAAATATATGCTCTTTCTGGAAATAAGATCTGTGTAGTTTAAATACATTGTACTCTTTGTGTGTGAGATCCTCCATTTATAAACTGAATATTATTTTAAGAGTAGTTTCATTTGAAAATATAAATGTGGTAAGCCTTATGTGGGTTCCCTCTTCTGTCTATGCATCGTGCCTTCTCTGGTAAGAGTAGTCTCTGAGTATAAGTTCTCTTTGTGATTTTATCCTCCTTCTGAGCATCATGTACTCCTCTGTGGAAATACCTCTGTGTATTCATTTCTTTGTGGGTTTTTCCTTCGACTAAGTGTCGTGTGATTCTTTGTAGAAATAATCTCTCTATATTATTTTGTTGTGGGTTTTACCCTCCATCTACTGCAATTGTGTAAATCTCTGTGGAAATGATCTATGTAAGTCATTTCTTTATGGGTTTTTCCCTCTGTCTATTGCATCGTGTAAATCTATATGGAAATGATCTCTGTAAGTCATTTCTTTGTGGGTTTTACCATCCATCTATTGCATCCTGTAAATCTCTGTGTATCATCTCTTTGTAATACTACTGCTCTCTGATATCTTTATGAAATATTTTATGCTCGCAAGGTGTTTCGATTACACAGGGTAAAACACCCACGGCTTTTGTTTGGAGTTACTGTGTAAGGGACACCAAAACCCTCAGGACCTGGGTGAAGGTTAATGTTAATAGTAGTTAAGCCATCCCAGACTTGATCGCTTATAGTATTCAACTCTTAGTTAATACGTCTTGAATTTAGTTACTTTTACTGTGTATAAAATTTGTTCTTTTACTTTATAAATTCAAATGGTAAGGTGGGAGATCCTTATTCATTGAAACAACATTCAATGTGTGCAAATCATGGCTAAGTCAAGTCCTTATCGAGAAGGAAACTTACTCAGTAACTGTGGGTACCCATGGCTATTTTCGTCTCGTCCCTTTCAACACTAGTTCGACTGTATAATTTTACTCATTTACAATACTAAGACAATTTTCCATTTGATAACTCTAATTGAACTTACAACATTCTCTTATGAATTTAAATCAATACTTAGATTTTCGTTTTCTTTTAATAAAGAATTATCCCTTACGAAAATATTCACATAACCAGATCACCTTCCAAGCATCGTTGTGGTAATTTCTGATTCAAGGCTTCTTTAATTATATAATTTGTATGAATGTCCAAATTGTCAATAATAATTCTTTGTCTATGTTTTATACTTGTGATTTTCATTTTTTGTAAGTATTACTCTTGTCAGTGTATAATGTAGCTTTGTTTAAACAATTACCCTTGCTTGTGTATAATGTAACTGTGATTAAAGTAAATTTCTCCCACAGTAGATTTGACCCTATATCAAGAGTTGAATTACTCTTTTCCAAAGTAATATTTTCCGGTTATTATAACTCATTTATTGTTTTTCTACAGTATCCCTTTAACTTTGTCAATATTTTACTTTTTCAATCTTGTAACCTACAGGAGATCAAGATTTTTGTTCTCAATTGAAATACTTGCTTATGTTTTTATGTTTGCGCAATTAATAATATTGTCGCCAATATATACAATGATGATGTGTCCCATTTTGTCTTGCGAGGGAACCCATCAGGTGAACAATGCACCAACTCCCCTTCTCGATCTTGGATTGATGACTTCACAAGTCAACAAGGATGCTCCATATCAACATCGAAACCCAACTTAAGTGATTTTAATTATTTATTTGATGCATACTGAATAATTTTGTACATTATTAAGTTACTAAAATCATTTATATGTTTCTTATAGGTTTGAGAGGAACCTCATGCACTTGGCGAAGTACTCGGCCTGTCCACAAAAGGTATTTGGGTTCCATATTCATCCACTAGTCCTTCTGAGTATTTGCGAACAAACTTATGTAGTCCTTTAAATTTCTGTTTTGACTAGATAGGTAGTCCTGGTATTTAAGGAACTCAACTGTAACATTGAATTATTGATAGTAATAAAGATGTATGTCAATTTTTTCAAATGACATGTACTCTACTATATCATGTGTCTTTCTATCATATTTGACAAAACATATATTGGGACTTTATTCTTTTGTTTGACATAACAACAACAATTATAAAGTAGTTTTGTTCATGCTTATATATGTCTGTATTCATATATATATATATATATATATATATAAACTACATTGTTAATAACATATTACTACAACTATTTTACACTGGGGCGACCCATATCAACTAATATGGCTATATATTTCTTTCAACAAGATTTGTTTATAAATGCAATGAAAAAGATATGGCAACAATTGTATAAATACTAAAACATCATTATCATAGTACCAAATTTAAATACACATCTGAAAATACATATCTGAAAAAGTTGATGTTGGGAAACAAATGGAGCAACCACGTTACACCCAATTGTAGAATAGAACAACCACAATCTCTTGTCCTGATCACCCCCTAGCCTGACCATGAGTCCATAAGCGCGAATCGAATTATCCTCCTTAGCTATAGTCACCATCAGTAAATCAGAAAATGATCTGTCTCACACTGTGAATGCTCATAAAAACAAACAATTCTCCATTCCTCCAACATACTAAGCAGCATCCTGCCTCCCACATATGTTTTTTATATTATTGTGCCTAGGTCTTTCTGTTCCTTTCCCTCCTAGAGGAAATTCCCAGCTTTACAAATCACTGATTTTTAGGGGCTTCTAGTGGTCAAATTTGACTTCTTCCACTTGTAAAAATCATCCCTGAGGTAACTCAAACATGTTCCCCACTCATGGAGTCATGGTCAACTACTTTTAACCCAATTTTTTCATTTATCTTCCAACATCAAATTTATTAAAAGTTTGTCTCATACATGTGTCCAATAAAAGAGGATAGTGGGCAAGTCAAATATTTTCCCAAAAATCATCAAATAATTAATTACATAATCCAAAAATCCAAATTCGTATTTTCCATAAATGGAAAATAAATTCCAAATCTGAATTTTCCAAAAATGGAAATTTATTTCAAAATTCAACTTAGAATTTAATTTTCTAAAATTTGAGGACATTACACATAGGAGTGAT
>ML799042.1:137070-157093 GCA_009831015.1 Picea engelmannii | reverse complement strand
TCTTTTTCATATTGGAAATCCTAAGAAATAATAAAATAATGATAAAATGCATGGAGGAAACGAGTGTCGTCGACAAGAAAACTAATTCCAAGTGAAAGCGACATACCTATTCTAAATGCAAGGAAGCATGTGCAGGATATGGCCATTCGGGGGAATGTTTCCTCCTAGGGTACAAGTGTCAAATTGAAATGGAAAGAATGAAAGGATAGCGAATGATGATAATTCATAAGGATATGGCTAAGCAAAAACAAGATGAAGCTGGAATTAGGTTCAAAATCCCAAGTAGTGGACTGCAATGAAGTATTACAACTTAACACATAAATATGGGAGTCACATGGGTAAATAGCCAGAATAATATTGAGAAGAATATGAGGTTTTCAATGCAATGTCATGGGAGGATTAAGAGGACTCCCGAGCCTAAGAAAATCTTTGGCATGGACACGAAAAGGAAAAGTAGGTGCTAATTAGGATTCCCATGATAGTAGGATCTACCATGAACTGAATGACACTTAATATGGTTGGAAAAGTTTTTTTCTCCAATAAGAGGGATTAACCCGAAGGAAAATGTATAATAGGTCATTGTTAAATTTAAAATGTGAGGAAGAATGGACCTGATCTAACTGCCAGTGATGGGAAAATTACATGAAAGAGTCATTGAAAATGGACTACCGAATATGAGAAGTAGCGTTATAACCATATTTCTTGAAAAATATCAATTCAAACAGTCATTATGTTCGATAAATATGGTCCATTAATCATTTAAATGACTAAAAATGGTAAAAACTATATAAAAATGGGTTTAAAATTCTATATAATATGGAAAAAATAACCCAAAAACTTTTTTGTTTGAAGTTTTTTAAAAAATTAGGAGAATAGTGGGAAAATATTTGACGCCAACGTGCCACCGGGCACGTCCTCTCCCACCAGGACCTTCTTTTCCCTAGGCCCGAAGAGCTAAATTGCTTCTTCAAATCCCCTATCGGGACTCTTCTACACCCACAGAGCTCCCTTGACGATCTCCCCTTGCCTATCGGGAAATAGGACTTCACGTATTCACGAGTCTTAACTCCCAAATTCAGGTCTCCCAACCCCCGAAACCCGATGAAAGTTCCACAACGTTTTCCTTTGCTCTTATCGGTAATTTTCTTGATCGGGAAATCGACACTTGTGAGGTTGTATATCACTTACCTCACGGATCCCCAATTTTCCATCGGCGATGATACTCTACAACCCCTAGCCCCCTTCGGCTAGCTCCTTTCACACATGACCTGTTGGTCCACAAGACCACAGTCCTTTCCCACTTCAGAGTTTCGGACTTCGCGGATTTGCAATGCATAGAATTTACACCTTTGGAAATCCCGATTCTCCGATTTTCGATGCCACCTGGCGTCGATTCATGGAAAGGCTTAGCCTTCTGACACCTATCCTCCACTACAGGCCTTAACCCTGTCGGGAAATCGCGTATCGGGATATCGCGATTTTCATGGTCAAAGTTCACGGGACTTACAAATACCTGAACTTCGATGTGCAACGACACTTGTCCTCTACATCACTGCTTCATTCCGCTCTATCGGATATCGAAAAATCATGATTTATAGGGTGACGATTCTGTGGTATTTGGAAACCCCGAAATGCCGAACCCCGACTCTTCCAGATCCTCGGACACACGTCCCTTACCTTGAACGGCTCCGCTTGTGTCGGAAAATTGCGGATTGCGATTTCGATATGCTCGAGTCTCCTGTCTCTGGAAACCCCGATGAGTTAAATCCCGACTCTTGCCTAGGTGTCTGACACTTGTTCCATTGAGATCAACGACTGAGATCCCTTCTCGAGATTTCGAGAATCACGAGGTCCTGATTCTCTGCCCCAACAAAACCCCGAACCTTGATATCTCGATTACTCCTCCGGGATTCCTCCTCTGCATACTAGGCTTAAACCCTGCGTAACTTTCCCGAGATCAAACGACTGACGGGATTTCACAGTTTTCCTCGGAGAATCCTGACCGTCGATTCCCCCTCCTTGAAGATTTATCACGAATGGCTAAGTGTTCATTCCCCGAATTTTCTCTCCAACACCTGCGCTTGCAACTCCCGCCTGAACTTTCTTCGGCACGAATCTCCTATGCTACCATTCGATGATACCACGAAGGTGATAAACCTCCTGAGATTTTCCACTCTAATTATTTTAGAGGAACCTGTGCACACTCCTTGCGCTTAATATTCAACAACTTCCCAAGTGTTGAACACTTCAGACTCTGCGCACTTCCTGCCGCAGCAGTCTTCAATCTCCCTTGCTCAGATTCAGAACTGAGACTTCTTCTTCAGCCTGCGCACTCTTTGCACAGCGTTGACAACCTAAATCCACTCCTGGATGAATGAGAACAAGTGTTAAACTAACTAAGCCTTCATCAACGCACTCTTTGCGGATGAATTCAACTGCACACCTTGCAGGAATCTCCTGACTCAGATAGAGAGACAATTGAAACTTATTCTCTTTCAGATTTCAGTTTAAACCATGAAATCACATGCACAGCATATACAAAGAAAATGCATCTCAAGAAGAAAAAATTTATGAGCACATAAGCAATCTACCCAGAGAAACAACACCAACCATGAGTTGGAATCAGAATTTCATTCTATTAATTCAACATCTGTACATGGGTGTTCTTCATACAATTCTGCTCTTCTATTCTTGCTCCTGAATAATGGCTAATGTTACAATGATACAATGAGGGTGTCTATATTTGTTTTCCCTCCTTCCATCTAAAACTGTCTAATCTGGAAATAAAATCCTATCTACCTTCATCAAATCTATTAAATTCCTCCTATCTACTTCAGAAAAGAGCGTATGGCTCGAGGTATGATACAATATACAAAAGGTGCTCCTTCATAAAGGATTCATTAAAGACTTGCGCTACAATCCCAAAGAACTTTCAAAAATTTGGGTTTTCTTATCCAACTGATCTCCGCTTGATGTGTTGGCTCACTTATTGAGTTGGCGATGCTCCTGCATCATACTCGGCTTGAAAATGTTCATGTGCTCCTGTCCATGAGCTCCCGCACGGTCTTTCCATGCTTTTGAATTACTACTTTGCTTTCCCAACTAGCATCTTCCACTGGATGGTTCTTCCATTTGACCATATATTCGAAGTATTGCTTCCGCCTGGTCTTTTTGCTCAGCCTCTTATCAAGTATACGCTCCATCTGTGGCTTTTCTACAATCGACATCTTCTTCTGCCAGCGAACTTTTGACTGTTCATCACTTCCAGCTCCTGCTTCTTCAGCCTTATATGGATATAATTCTGAGACATTGAATGTCGGAGATATTCCGATCTCATTCGTCAACTCAATTTCATAAGCGTTTTCTCCCAATCTACTTAAGACTCTGCATGGCCCAATTTTCTTCATTTTTAGCTTGTTGTATGTTCCCCTTGGGAACCTTTCCTTCCTCAGATGTGCCAGAACTAGATCACCAACTTCGAACTAAAGTTGTCTTCGATGTTGATCTGCTCTGCGCTTATATTCCTGGTTTGATTGCAACAATCGCTCCTTCACCCTGCTGTGAAGATCTTCCATCACCTCTGCGAACTCTTCAACACTTGCGCTCTTGGTCATTATCTGCTCTGAGTCCCTCAATTCAGATACTCCTCTTGGCTTCCTGCCATATACAATCTCAAATGGACTTTTTCCCGTACTCCTGTTCACTGAGTCATTTTATGCAAACTCTGCATGTGGCAACACATTGTCCCAGCTGCTATGGTGCTCTGTCACCAAACTTTTTAATAAATCTCCGAGACTTCTATTTACCACCTCTGTTTACCCATCCGTATGAGGATGATAGGTAGAAATAAACATTAAGTTAGTTCCCATCTTCTTCCAGAGTGTCCTCCAAAAATGTCCAATGAGTTTCGTGTCCCTGTCTGATACTATACTTCTGGGTAAACCATGAATTCTAACGATCTCCTTGAAGAACAAATTTGCAATATGAGTTGCATCGCTGGTCTTCTGGCATGGGATAAAATGTACCATTTTAGAAAACCTGTCAACCACCACAAAGATTGAATCATGTCCTCTTTGCGTCCTAGGCAATCCCAATACAAAATCCATGCTGATTTCATCCCATGGCCTCTCGGGTATGGGTAATGATTGATAGAATCCCGCATTCTGCTTCTTTCCCTTTGAATGCTGGCAAATTCTGCAGTTGTCAAAAAACTTCTTGACATCTGTTCGCATCTTCTACCAAAATTATGCTTCACTCAGCTTTGCAAATGCCTTGTCGTGGCCAAAATGTCCTGTCAATCCACCATTGTGCTTCTCTTTTAGCAGATTCTCCCTCATGGAGCAATTCAGAATGCATAACTGATTTCCTCTGAATAACAGTCCATTTTGGATCATGTAGTCTATCCACGGGCTTCTGTCTCTGAGAACTGGATTCTCATCTACCTCATATGCCTCTGCAAAATCTGCATCACTTGCATACATGTCCCTAAGATTTTCAAAACCCAATGTTTTGACTCGGAACTCCTGCAGCAATAAACACTTCTTGCTCAAAGCATCAGGCACTTTGTTAGCAGTACCTAAAATTTGTTTAATTACAAATGTAAAATTCTACATATACTCTACCCATTTAGCATGTTTCTGATTCAAGTTTTCATGTTGAGTCACAAACTGCAATGCGTGATTATCACTATACAAAACAAATTCTTTCGGGATCAAGTAATGTCTCCACTTATTCAACGCCTGTATAATAGCATAAAATTCTTTATCATACATGGATTATTTCACTTTTGCCTCATCCAGCTTCTCGCTGAAATATGCAATTGGTCTGTCCTCCTGGCTCAAGACTGCTCCTATGGCAAAGCCACTTGCATCACATTTTACCTGGAACACTTTCATAAAATCCAGCCACACCAAAACTGGTTGTTTTGTGATCTTTCGCTTCAACAGATTGAAGCTCTTCTCTGCCTCTTCAGTCCAATGAAAATATTTATGTCTTTTCTTGACTTTGTCCATCATTGTTGCGCTAATTCCACTGAAATTCCTGATGAATTTTCGGTAGAAACTAGCCAGTCCATGAAAAATTCTCACCTCGAAAATATTTCTCGATGATGGCCAATTTTTAATTACCTCCACTTTACTTGGATCCATCTTTAATTCATTCGCCGATATGAAAAATCCCAAGTAAATGATTTTTGTCTTCATAAATGAAGATTTCCTCATGTTGATCAATAGCTTCTCTTGGTGTAGCTTCTTCATTACTGCAGCTAAATGCTTCAGATGTTCTTCTTTTGTTTTGCTGAAAATCAATATGTCATCTAAATAAACAATGACAAACTTACCAATGAATTCCTTCAACACTTCATTCATTAACCTCATGAATGTACTCAGTGCATTCCTCAAGCCAAATGGCATGACTAGCCATTCATACAACCCTTCGTTGGTTTTGAAGGTTGTCTTCCACTCGTCGCCTTCCGTCATGTGAATCTGATGGTATCCGCTTTTCAAATCAACCTTTGAAAAAAATTTGGCTCCACTTAAACAGTCCATCAAGTCATCCATCTGTGGCAATGGAAACATGTACCTGATGGTTATCTTGTTAATGGCTCTAGAATTAGTACACATTCTCCAACCTCCATCTTTCTTTGGACTCAGTACCGTTGGAATGGCACATGGAATTAAACTTTCCCTGATCAGTCCTTTATCCAACAGTTCCTGCACTTGCCTTTTGACCTCTACATTCTCCTGAGGTGTCAATCTGTACGCAGCCTTATTTGGTAAACTGGCTCCTAGTATGAGATCTATATGATGGCTCACACTCCTCATTGGTGGCAACGAATGAGGTAATTTGTCCACCACTATATCAGCGAACTCTTCCAGTAGTTCCTGAATTTCTTCCGGCAAATCATCCACTCTTGTGCTGGTCAAAAAAAAATTTGGTTTCCTGACCACAAAGAGTTGTGGATCTTCCTTCTTCTTCACTTCTGCCATAAGTTCCTTCCCACTCATGAGAAGTACCCTGTTGTTCACCTCCAGTTTCACCTCCTTATATTTTATCGGAAGTAACATGTGTGTTCTTCCATTCTTCTCCAAAGTATACGTATTCATCTTCCCATCATGAACTACGTTCCTGTCATATTGCCATGGTCTGCCTAGCAATAAATGACATACATCCATAGGAATAAAATCACATAGTATTTTATCATTATATGCTCCTATCTTGGTGTCCACTAAGCATTGTTTAGTGACACTTACCTGATGTCCCTTCTATAGCCATGAAACTTTGTATGGACTCGGGTGATCAGTTGTTTCCAGCTCTAGTTTCTCCACCATCTCGATTGAAACGAGATTGTCTATACTTCCACTGTCCACAATAACCTTGCATTTCCTATCTTTGGTCTTGCCTGTGGTTCTTAAAAGTCTACTTCTGTGAGTTGTGTCCTCCACCTCCTTCTTGGGTGTTAAGAGAACCTTACGCATCATTAATGACCTTCCATCTTCTGCATCTTCTACTTCAGCAGCTCACCTCTGTGCCTCGACGATGTGAGCTTCTCCTCCATCTTTTTTTCTATCTGGACAGTGAACTGCCTTGTGTCCATTCTTCCCACATGTGTAGCATGTGATGACTCCACCTCTACCTCTTCCTCTACCTCTGGTACGAGGAAATATGTTATTATCACCGTATCCTCCACTCTGTTCTGTCTGTTGCCTTCGTTGTTCAGCATGCTGGTCTCGCTGTGAACTTCCACCTCTTTCTGTTCTAGTATGAGGCTTCTTCCAGTCGTCCTTGGGTTTTTGGAACCTATCTTGGGAAACTAAATTACCTTTTGGCTGGCTCCTACCTCTGCCTCGCTGTGATAGCTTACGACTTAGCTTCTCTTCTACCTTCAACACCATCTGATACGCATCCTCCATCGTTCTGATGGTTGTCATAATCATCTCATCTTGGATATCATATCTTAATCCATTCATATACCTGGCAACTTTTTCATCATCGCTCTCCCGATGACCTGCTCTGATATTGAGCTTGTAAAATTCCTTAGTATACTCCTTTACTGTCATTAACTTCTATCTCAGGTTCTGCATTCTCCTGAACAATGTGATCTGATAATCCCTTGGGATGAATTTTTCCTTCATCTTCGCAATCATTCGATCCCATCTTTTAATCTTTTGCTTACCTTTGGAACGTCTATCTGCTTGAAGCTCGTCCCACCATAATGATGCATGTCCCTTTAGCTTTGTGACAACATGCCTGACCTTTTTATCCTCTTCGATATACTCATAATCGAAGTATGTGTCAAGAGCTCTAATCCAATCCAGAAGCTCTTTTGCATCCAGACTCCCTTCATAAGCTGGAATATCCATTTTTGTCTTCGAACTCATCCGAGCGATAGCTTTAATTAATCGCTCATTGGCTACATCTTCGGATGCAACTTCTCCCCGTTGTTTGGCTTCCACTTTGCCTTCGGAGTCACTCATATCTCCAGCACTGGTTGTGCGTCTCTGCGTTGCTTCCATATCTTCTGATCTCGCTCTGAGATCGCGTATCTGCCTCTCCATATCTGGATTTTGTGCTTGTCTCCCTCTGCCTCTCTGTTTTCCCCTATCCTCCAGATCGGGTGATTGTCTTTCTCTCCTCAGTGCCATGGTGAAATTTTCCTTTCTTCTCTGCTACAGAAAGCAAAGATAAATTTTCTCACTCTGATATCCCTTAACGTGCGTATCAGAGTGCTACTTTCTTCCTCTTTCTCCCTCTGTCTGAAGTATACAAACAGAGACAAGCTCTGATACCACTCTGATGCCAATGCACCACCGGGCACGTCCGCTCCCATCAGGACCTTCTTTTCCCTAGGCCCGAAGAGCTAAATTGCTTCTTCAAATCCCCTATCGGGACTCTTCTACACCCATAGGGCTTCCTTGACGATCTCCCCTTGCCTATCGGGAAATTGGACTTCACGTATTCGTGAGTCTTAACTCCTAGATTCGGATCTCCCAACCCCTGAAACCCGATGAAAGTTTCGCAACGTTTTCCTTTGCTCTTATCGGGAATTTTCCTGATCGGGAAATCGACACTTGTGAGGTTGTATATCACTTACCTCGCGGATCCCCGATTTTTGATCGGCGATGATACTTTGCAACCATTATCCCCCTCTGGCTAGCTCCTTTTACACATGACCTTTTGGTCCACAAGACCACATTCCTTTCCCACTTCGGAGTTTCGGACTTCGCGGATTTGCAATGCGTAAACTTTACGCCTTTGGAAATCCCGATTCTCCGATTTCCGATGACACCTGACGTCGATTCACGGCAAGGCCTGGCCTTCCAACACCTATCCTCCACTATAGGCCTTAACCCTATCGGGAAATTGCGTATCGGGATATCATGATTTCCGTTGTCGAAGTTCACAGGACTTACAAATACCCGAACTTCGATGTGCAACGACACCTGTCCTCTACGTCATCGCTTCATTCCGCTTTATCAGATATCGTAAAATCATGATTTCTAGGGAGATGATTCCATGGTATTTGGAAACCCCGAAATGTCGAACCCCAACTCTTCCAGATCCTCGGACAGGCGTCCCTTACCTTGAACAACTCCTCTTGTGTCGGCAAATCGCGGATCGCGATTTCAATATGCTCGAGTCTCCTGTCTCCAGAAACCCCGATGAGTTAAATCCCGACTCCTGCCTGGGTGTCTGACATGTGTTCCATTGAGATCGAAGAATGAGATCCCTTCTTGGGATTTCGAGAATCATGAGGTCCTGATTCTCTGCCCCAACAAAACCCTAAACCTTGATATCCCGATGACTCTTCCAAGATTCCTCCTCTGCGTACTAGGCTTAAATCCTGCATAACTTTCCCAAGATCAAATGACTGATGGGATTTTGCAGTTTTCCTTGGAGAATCCTGGCCGTCAATTCCCCCTCCTTGAATATTTCTCACGAATGGCTAAGTGTTCATTCCCCGAATTTGCTCTCCAACGCCTATGCTTGCAACTCCCGCCTGAACTTTCTTCGACACAAATGTCCTGTGCTACCTTTCAACGATACCACGAATGTGCTAAACCTCCTGATATTTTCCACTCTGATTCTTTTAGAGGAACCTATGCACACTCCTTGCGCTTAATATTCAACAACTTCCCAAGTGTTGAAAACTTCAGACTCTACGCAGTTCCTGCAGTAGCAGTCTTCAATCTCCCTTGCTCAGATTCAGAATTGAAACTTCTTCTTCAGCCTGCGCACTCTTTGCACGGCCCCAACAACCTAAATCCATTCCTGGATGAATGAGAACAAGTTTTAAACTAACTGATCCTTCATCAATGCACTCTTTGTGGATGAATTCAACTGCACACCTTGCAGGAATCTCCTGACTCAGATAGAGAAACAATTGAAACTTATTCTCTTTCAGATTTCAGTTTAAACCATGAAATCACATGCACAACGTATACAAAGCAAATGCATATCAAGAAGCAAACATTCACTAGCACATAAACAATCTACCCAGAGAAACAACACCAACCATGAGTTGGAATCAGAATTTCATTCTATTAATTCAACATCTGCACATGGGTGTTCTTCATACAATTCTTTGCATGCTCTTCTATTCTTGCTCTTGAATAATGGCTAATGTTACAATGATACAATGAGGGTGTCTATATCCATTTTCCCTCCTTCCATCTAAAACTGTCTAATCTAAAAATAAATTCCTATCTACTTTCATTAAATCTATTAAATGCCTCCTATATACTTCAGACAAGAGCGTATGGCTCGAGGTCTGATACAATATACAAAAGGTGCTCCTTCATAAAGGATTCATTAAAGACTTGCGCTACAATCCCAAAGCACTTTCAAAAATTTGGGTTTGCTTATCCAACTGATCTCCACTTGATGTGTTGGCTCGCTTGCTGAGTTGGCGATGCTCCTGCATCAATATTCCAAAATTCCCATGGTGACAAGCAAAAATTGTCGGAATCCATCATCGTCGGGACCAAGTAAGATAACTCTCAACCCCCTTCATTTATGTCTATGATCTTTTTTATTTTCCTTCATTTATTTTTTGCATTTTTCATTTTAAAAATGGATGGGATCATACACACCCATGCTTGGTATAGGGTGTTGGGCAAGAATTATGGAAATAATATTCATGAAAAATCCTAAGTACAAAATATGTGCGTAGAAGAAGAATATTTGTGCAGAAGAAGGAGGAAGACTAGGGAGTGCTCAGTTGAGGCGCATTCAGGAGTACAATGCGTAGTGAGAAGAATAAATCAAAGGAATAAAGAAGAATAATAAAGTAGGGAATAAAGAAAGAAAATAAAAAGGGTGAAAAGGAAGGATCACAACCCGACATGGTAAATATATAAGGATGCACAAAATCCAAAAGAACAATAGTGGGAGTGAAAAAGAAGCATGCAGACAAGGAAACATCTTGATCAACAAATTCAACTCGATTTATTGTTTTAAATATGTAATGGGTTGGGAAAATAGGGGTTATGTTGGTTGTTGTTCTTCTTCTTCTTGAGTGAGTTGAGGAAGTAACCATTGAGTCTATGTCTGAGTGTTGAGGAGATGTTGCAGAGAGAGAGAGACTTGTATTGTAGAATGGATAGGCTAGGAGAAGAAGAAGATAAGCGTGATGTACATCTTTGTAAAGAATAGTTTCCAAGCCTGAGACACTTTCATAAAGAATAATAAAGACCCCAGTCATTGTGGACGTCGGCTAGAGTTGGGTGAACCATATTAACTATTGTGTTGAATGTCTTTTGTGTGATTGTTCATCGGTTATGTCTGGATGCATATTATATTAGATTTGTCTTATGTGTAATCATTTCACAATAGTTACGACTATTACACTAATGGTTTAATGTTGTAGTATGGAATATAATGGTAATATGAATCTGAATTCATTAAGTATCTCACAAAGAACAAAGACAAATTACATGCCCATAACCAATAACTAAGAATGAATAGAATGATCACCTCCCATTCCCTCACTACTACAGAAACTTGATTCCTATAGTCCCAATATATGCCTCAGGTGAGACTTCATCTGCATGCATGTGATGCTAAAAGGGTCAATGTCTAAAGGGTTTTATTAGCCAACATAACTTGAACCTAGGGTATTACAACCGTGTGTGGGCAAACAAATGGTTTCATTGTTGGGACCCAAAATTTGTGATTGAGGGAATGTTTTTGGAGGCCGACTAACAAAGAGATTCTAGAATGGTTGGAAAGGAAGGAACGATATTTTGCTTGAAAAGATAAAAGAATCCCTCATATTATTCACAAGAAATGGATGCAAAGGTATGTGCACATAGAACTACATTAAATTTTCTTTGAAAAATTTCCATTTATTCTAACTGAGTGCCTAGAAAGATTAGTAGAGAATACTCGAGGATACCAAATGACAGTGTTGAGGAATTGTAATCCTGAGTTGGTAAGATAGTTGAATTATGTATGTAATCCAAATACTCGTGTAGTTGATTACTTGTTGGATAACATACTAAGAGGATACATTATAGAATTTGCAATAGATTGTACCCAATCATAAAATGGTGCAGAAAGGGACTTTTTCAAAGGTTTTTGTGGAAGGTTCATGAAATAATTGAGTATGTGGATAAAGATGTTGTTGTGTGACAAGTGTGTGATGGCGATGGAATCTGAGTGCTAAGGGGCTTGCGCACATGGGGGAACTGGGGGATGACAAGAGGATAGTTTGAGGACAGGAGAGAATTGAGTAATAAATGAAGAAGGAAGGGAGGGAATGGGGATGCAAAGGATTGAAGAGGGTATACCAGAGTATGAAGATAAGTTTAGAGTATTTCATGGAGGAAGGAGGTACAAGAGGTGAAAGACTAAGGCTGAGAAAGGAGAGTCACACAGTGAGCTAGAGGGAAGATAACCTTGTGCAATAGTCCAAATCATGGAAATACCACATATAAGAGGAGAGGAAGAGGATTTCCAATCCACTCCTATAATAGAAGAGATGTTAAGTCCTAATCAAACTGGGTCCTATGTCAAATCCACAACCCCATGTGTGTTACCACAAACGGAGATAACAATTGAAGACTTATCAAAATCAATCATAGTGAGCAAGAGAGGATAAAGTAGTTTCAATCAGAGCAGTGGAATAAGTGCATAGATTCAAAGTCAACCAATATCACTAAGAAGAGGTACTACACAAACAAAACATGGAAAGGGTAGACAACACCCTAATACTTCCCGAGTTCGAGGGAGTTGGGTCAGAGGACCCATACCAACATTATTTTGTTCATGAGACAATTTGGGCTGCTAAGAACGTCCAAGATGAGGTTCAGAATATTGCATAGTTAGAAACAACAATTTGAGGATGTGCATTAGTCTGGTACATGAAGTTGCATAGTACCACACCTATAGGAAAATCCAAGACTTTGGTAGAAATAAGACAAGCATTGTTAATGGAGTTCAAGAAGCCAAAGTCTGAGTCGTAGTACATTACAAAACTAAAGGAGATTAAACAGGTGAAAACAGAGTCAGTATGGGACTTTAATCAAAGGTTCACTGACCTGATGGGTAGACTGAATATCCAGATCCCTAATCAACAACATCAAGAATGGTTTATTACAAGGCGTCTAACACACATTTACAGGCCATTGATTCAATAGAATGTTGTGTCGTAGCCGAAGGCTAAGGAAATTGCTGAAATTGGAATCATCTATTGTAGGTGACAGTGAAGGGATGGCGCAAGTTCAAACATAGTTTGTTGTGTTGACTTCAACTGGAAAAACTTACAAAAGGGAAGGAAAAATGTGAACAAGTCTAGTGTACCAAGTGTAGGACTGAAGTTCATCATAAGGACGAATGTCCAAAATTCACACAGTATTTAGTGATTGGAGCATCAAATCCTTTACCAGGAGGGGGATATTGTGAGATATGTAAGAAATGGAGGCATCATCTAATTGATTTTCCTCTGCTATAGAATTTTCAGAGTACACCGAGGAACTTATTTTGGAATTTTTGCAAGTCATTCATCCATGGAGAGAAGCATTTCCATGCATTAGATTTTATGAGGTAGTGCACTTGAGATATGTACAGGATCTACGAGGAGAATGCTAAGGTAGAAGGGGGTGGTTCACCCTATAATAATCAGAGAGGCTTTAATCCAAGAAACTGAGGAAATTTTGGTAGAGGAGGAAGAGGATCGATAATATGTTACAACTGTAATCAATTGGGACATTTAGCTCATGAATACCCACATATGTTTACAAAATGCACATACTATATAGAAATGGACCATGTGACATAAGATTGTCCTCAACTAGTTGCAAAATGGAAGGCAAGAGGAAATTGGGGAAACTCCCATCGCACAAAGGGTGGTGAATCAGGTATTGTGCAGATAGTGTACCAACAAAGAATTTAGATTCAGTGCACAAATTGGGGAATATGATGTGGATAATGGTATCTTGGAATTGAGGTCCAACGTGAATGTTTTACCTAAAAGTACTTGAGAGATGATGGGAAAACCCAATATAGTATGGTCTCATGTTTAATTAAGGCTCGTGAATCAAAACAAAATAGTACAAATTGGTCGTTTGATAGGAGTACATGTTAACATAGATGGGGTGTGCATTGTGACATGATCCTTTGAACTTATTCAGATCATGGACAATAGTAAACCATATCCAGAACTAATGGGACTTGAATGAAAATTTGATAAACAAGAAATCATTAATATGAAGAAGAGAGAAATGATATTTGAATTCAAATATTTGAAATTTATTGCACCATTGTACCCAACAAAAGGAAAGAGATACGTAGAGCCAGCCAATAGAAATGACATCGAAAATTTCTATAACATGACTGTGTGGATGGATGATTCTGTTAAACCCACTTCATATGGTCTACTAAGTTGGAGAAGTATCATCTCATGTCCATCATTTTCAAAGGCAGGTCTAGAGCATTAGTAATAGATTATGCATGAATTATCATGTAACATTTCACTCTTGCGTGCAATGAGCGAGCTTATTCTTTGAAGACACTTTCTTGCAAGTGATCTAGATTATTATACTATTGGTCATTTGATTATGATTATGAGGCGTTATGGATTGATGCCATGTTATTTTGTTGTATTGACATAGACAAGTTCTATTGACTCGATTTTCTTGAGTATGCAGGATTTTGGACCTTGATGATGCAGAGGCATCGATTAAACCCTTGGACTCTGGATCGATTCAGGGAGTGGACTATTAGTATTTGATTGTTGTATATATGACATTTGTGCATTGGATTAGATGATATGATTATGGATATTATTTATGACATGATTCATTGATGATGCATGCTGATGATAGCTTGCTGGCCAAACTCACATGTGGAGTGGAGGGGTCACGCACGACTACTAGAGACGTTAAGGGAGAGCTGTGGACAACAGCCCTACCACAGCCTACTAGCACTCCCAACGTGGCTCGAACAGTAGGTTAACGATTACCTAGTTCGAGAAGACCCACGATATCGTGAGGATAGACTACGATAGTCACTCACAATGATTCTAAGGGGCACAAAATAAGGTAGGTGCCTTATTCCTTAGAGGCCCTTAGTCTCCCACAAGATCACCTGATAAAGTATTGACTCCAAGGGTTTGTGATGTCTACCAAGTCAGTCAAGAGGCGAGTAGCACCCTTGGAGTACCTAGTGTGTCCTAAAGGGCACGTCATGCAAGAAAAATGGAATGAGGCGAGTGGCACCCTTGGAGCACATAGTCCATCTTGAAGGGCGCGTCATGCAAGAAAAAAAGAAAGAGGTGAGTGGCACCCTTGGAGAACGTAGTGCATCTTGAAGGGCATGTCACGCAAGGGAAACAAAATGAGGTGAGTGGAATCCTTGGAGCACCTAGTGCATCCTGAAGGGCATGTCACATTGATTAACTAATAAAAGAATAAAATTATATGGCCTTAGAACTAATAACGTGATAAGAAAGATTTAAAAACAATTTCCCTAATGAAATGTCGCCCAACGTCGAAAATTAAAATTTAGGTCTAAAGTAATACTTGTGGTATAATAATAATAATAATAATAATAATAATCATTAAACATGTGACGAAAAGGGGGTAAGAAACTCGATTAAATTATTAAATTCAAATTATTTTGGGATTTAAAATTTTAAAAGGGAAATGATTGTTTTATTACACATGCTAATTAAAATTTATTAATTAAAAAGAAAAAGGGGAAAAAGATAATTTTCTACACTTACTAATTTGAGTTTTAGATAAAAGGGGAAAGAGGGAGATTTAAAAGAATTAGGAAACTGAGGGAAAAAGGGGGAAACATAAGGAAAAATGGAAAAATAAGGAGAAAACAGAATGACTAACTTAGTAAGGTATATTGCCATTAAGAACTTTCTAAATTGAACTCAACTAGTAAATTAGTAAGGAGGTAAGTCATTAAAATGTGTAAGGGAATGTGAAGACACCTAGGAACGATTCTAGGAATGTTTTTAGGTCGTTGAGGGAAATAGGAGTAACTAAACATTTAATGAATTTAATTTTCAGTGCAACGAAGGGGATGGGTGACATATGTGCGAGGAGGATTTTTCTAAATTAAATTTTTGAACAATAAATTAAATGGGAAATTGGGAAATAAAATGACTTAGAAACTCTATATAAAGGAGGGAGGAGGATGATGATGGATCTCTTCTTTTATGCATAATGTTACGCTTTAGAATTTCATACTTCACTGACTTACATTGTGGGAGTTGGGATACCCAACTTGGTGAGGAGTGGTAGCTCAACCTTGCAAGGCGAGCTGGGAGCTAGTGGTTCTCTGGTTTTGTGTGTGTGCCCCTTGCGGCTCGGGGGGCTAAGGGGGAATAAGAGTACCCCTAGCGTTTGCTGGGAGGTACTGGTGAAGTCTCATCAGTTGAAAAGCAGGAGCAGCATGGAGCACGTGGGACAACGACTCAGAGCTATATTTTTAACTGTGTAAGGAAGGTGTTTGACTTAGCAGTTTAATCGAGAACTTAAACTCCCATAGCCTTAAGCTCATTACTTGACTTGATTCCCTTGGCCTTCGATCCTTGATGTTGTGACTGTCCTATTGGTTTTAAATTGATTTATATGAAGACTTTATTCCTAGTCTTCACCCTCATCCCTAGTTCGTCAGTGCATGCCTGAGCAGTCGACCAGGAGCTGAATCGATGGTCATCACTTCAATGCACAATGACCTATAGATTCTAATGGCCTACTTTTATGTGCGTGGATGACGAGCGAAGGATGCTTGCTTAGCTTCCTACCCCTGTCGATAGTTCCTGATTGATGGATTTCCTTGCTCCTTAAATGATTGAATACTTCTGCGATTGTTTATCTTTCCTTCCACGATCTTCTTATTACCCTCTCTGTTTCGATGAAATGATCTCTGCATTCTCTTAATGGGATGTCTATGTCTCTTTTAATCATTTGTCTGCGCGTTTTATTTTTATAATAAGGCTGTGATTATATATCTGGATGCGTTCTTTTAATGGGTTGTATACGTCTCTTTTAATATTTTGTATGCGTTTTATTTTTATAATATGGCTGCATTATTTTAATGGGATGTCTACGTTTCTTTTAATAATTTGTCTGTGTTCTATTGTTAAATGATATGGCTGCGAATTTTTAAATGATTGTGAAATTATACCCATGTTTGCGTTTATTTTAACGACAATACACAACGATTGATACTTTCACTAACTAGCAAATCTAGCTAGCGATTTCCCCAACCAAAGTAGCACCCCTGGGCGATTTTCTGGGTGTTCTACACAATTATCTGGAATGGAGTTTATTGTTTCTCAGTTTTGGGTTTTATTGTTATTTACATTGTTCTTTTACACACTAAGGAAATTTATTCTTACTTCCTTGGCCCCACTCATCTATCCTCATTATGGCATATTGATCATAGTGAGAACCACTTCCATTCCGTTCCAGCAGTAAGCCAACAAGCAATCCTTCCCTCACTAACTCAATGTCTGACAGAACCCGAACCTTCTTATAGATGGCAGAGCGTGAGAGAATTGACCCTTAAGATTTGTGTGAAGCCTGTAAATCGTAACCCTGTGGATCAACCATCCCTTCCTAGTTCCTTGCAAATGATTTCATCCTTACCTCTGCGAGTGATTTAGCAATTATTCTACTACTACGATTGAATTAACCTTTTTAGTCACCCAGATTGAAATCGTATTTACTGTTGAATGATCTTGGTATGCACCTAGTTGATTTCGCCTTTACTGTTGAATATAACCTTCGCATCCTTCCAGAATTTTAACTCAGCAAACGCAGTACAGAGTTTTAATAACGTTAATTATCGGTGCAATCTAAGGGGCATCCTGTCTCTTTCCTACCGTTATTAAATGCAGTGGATTCTTTTTCCTCTTACATATCTTTGACAGTCTAATAACTAAAATCCAAGCCAAAACCTTGATCAACGCTTTAAGCCGTATTTTATAACGATAACTTGTATTAATAAGATACACTGTGTACTATAAGAGAACCCAAAATATTTCTCTTCTCACTTAATTAATGATTACAACAGTTCTCAGGAGATAACCTGATTGCAGGACAAGGCCATGGATAACTTGCTTAATCGGTTATGCAATTAATTGCATTAATTTAATGTATAAATTCTAGACACAGATTTCATGTAACTTTGTTTGAGCATTTAACTTGTTTTAATTGACGGAAGTAATTTTAATTGACAGTAATTATAATTTAACTTGTGAAATTGACTAAAATAATTATAATTGGTTTATGTAGTTCTTAATTGCATATATTGTTTTAATCAGGGCATAATTCAATTCTCATGTGTAATGATTGCAGTTTTTTTTTATGTTTAAATAAGATCCAAATTTAGGATAAGGTAGAGTGATTGTAGCGATTATTTGGATGGTGTTAATGAAATCAATGTTTTACATTTCAGATATTTTAACATTCGTGGGATATTGGTAACTAGCTTATTAATGATAATTTATTATTGAGATAGTCTTATTAGCTAGTCATATTTAGTATAAACCATTGGACTTGAATTGTTACATTCAAGGGTCTACAGTCCTTTGCTTGAACTAAAAGAGTTAAGAAAATATTGGTTGATTTGATTGATGTTTAGCTTGTGTAGATGAATCATTGAGATTTTAATAGGAGGCTTATGCCTCTGGATGGATGGCACATTGGAGTTTTATGCGCATTTGAATTATTTGTGTACCTAGACTTGTGTGCCTTGGATGTTTGGTGCTTGGGATTTAGGCGTAATATGGTTTTATGAGCGTTTGGTTTTCACGCGCATTGATTTTTAGGTGCCACCGGTATACCTTGAATGGGCCTAATGGTTAATAACATGTGTTACTTCCTAAGATATTACCATCTCAATCAAGCAGGGCTGGATTTGCTTGTTGTAAGGGATGATGATGGTATGAGAAGGCCCTTCCAGGTAATGTCAAGCGCCTTGATTCACCATCGGTACTGAGATGAGGCTAGGGCGCCAGTACCCCTGAGGGTCCACAGTGTGCCTGAGCCAGTACCGTTAGCTTTCACCGCAAATTTGAGAAGGTCAAATTTCCCAAGTTCTTTGGTTCCCTGGACAACGCAGTCGTTGAGGCATGGGGGAGTGTATGGTGATGTGCTTTTTGCTTCACGAATATACTTCCCACATGAAGATCCGCATGGTAGTCTTCAACTAAAGGGGAGCGCTCTTCTATGGTGGAAGACGCTCCTGTTGTTTTTGAACGTGACCTTCGAAGATATGTCATAGGAACTATTCGAGGAACAGTTCCAGGAGAGGTATATTTCTGAGGAATTCTTGAGCATCCGCTCAATGATTTCAAGGCCTTGCAACAGGGCAGCCAAACGGTGCCCGATTATGAGGCCCGTTTTTGGAGCTACTTCGGTATTCTCCGCACCTTTTTACCAAGAAACGTAAGCTCAACAAGTTCATGTTGGCCTTGGTGTTAGGATCCAGCTTCTACTTTGGGTACTAGGATTACTGGATGGAAGAAATGTGTTGGAATGTGGGGAGCCATATCACCAACATGACTACCCAGTGGAGAAAACCAGAGCTCTGGATCAGCCGGACCCACTACAGTGGGATATTTGGGAAAGGCCCATCGAATTCATGCAGTGGTGAATAACCGCCAAGCAGAGAACTAGTCGACAGTGCTCAAGATGTCAGGTATCGTCTCTGACCAGACCCTTATTATTTTGATAGATCTCAATCCTACTGAGAGTTTAATTTCTGGTGCAGCGCTAAAGAGGATTAAGGTAAAGGAAATCAAACATGATGAGTTTAGCTTTGTAGAGATGGCTTCGGGAGCCAAATAGAAGGTTGGAGGAAAGGTTACCGACTGTACACTTAACCTGGGAGAGTTTTTCACCAGGGACAACCTGTACGTCATGATCTTAGGATTAGTATGGACTGGTTGGCATCGCATGAGGCGATACTCAACTATAAGACAAAACAGTTGATCTTAGTTGATGATGAGGGACAGAGACACATGATTGTAGGTCGGAACCAGGGAGTTTCCCTGAGGTTTATCTCTTCTCTGCAGCTATGGAAGAGCAGGCTCAAGGGAGGTAAGCTTTATGCGATCCTTGTGTTAAACGAAAAGGGAGTAGCAGAAGGTCTAGAACACCTTCCGGTGGTGAGAGAATTTGCAGATGCCTTTCCATATGAGTTACTAGGGATGTCGCTAGAGAGGAAATTGGAGTTTACCATAGACCTAAAACCGAGGACTGAACCAGTAGCGAGAACGCCTTATCATATGTCAACATCGGAGTTACATGAGTTGAGAATGCAACTGAAGGAGTTGCTGGACCTAGGACTTATACGACTGAGTGTGTCACCGGGGGGTGCGCCTGTTATTTTCATACGAAATAAGGATGGGTCATTGTTAAGCCCTAATATTGGCTCATTACCCCTTAATTGGGGCATATTATATTAGTAATGTTATTTTAATTATGTTGGCTTTAGGCCATTAGTTGTAATTATACCTCCTAGTCTCCTATATATACCAAGGAGACATTTTCATTTT
>ML799042.1:38819-98566 GCA_009831015.1 Picea engelmannii | reverse complement strand
ATTTGAATTAATTTCTTAATCTCTTTATTTTACCCTACACAATTTATGAAGACTCACATTAGCTTAAGTGGGTTTTTTTTTTTCGTTTAATTTTATTATTAGCACATGTATTGTTAGTGCTAGCTAGTAGTAAATGAAATTCTAATGTTATTTGAATGGCAGAGCTATTGTGAGCTAGAATATAATGGCATTGTTATTAGGAGATGGTTAAGTTTTGATTATTATGTTAGGCCGAAGTAGTACCTTCACTAAAAAGATAAATTATCAAGCTTATTACTGGGAATGAGGAATGGCCTTATATATGCAATTAAGGAAGGAATTACTTTATGAATTCAATTAAAGGAGGGATTGTTTTATGTATTTAATTAAGGAAGGAAGCTCCTTGGATTAGGTGGAGGTTGCAAATCACAGGGGTAATGAATATTTAATGTATAGTCTTCAATTATGTTTTTTTGTTTTTGACATAGGACTCAAATTCTGAACTGGCGACGCCTGGTTAGGAGAATTGTTTAAGGATTTATTAAGGTGTTGATGTCTTAAAGATATTTAGGCTCATTCCTTCATCCACATTAATGCGACGTGCCCTTTAGGATGCACCATGTTCTCCAAAGGTGCCACTCGCCTCTTGAGTTTCTTTTGTGTGACGTGCCCTTCAGGATGCACCATGTGCTCCAAGGGTGCCACTCGCCAACTGGACTGATTGGTAGACATATATAACCCCTGGAGTCAACACTGCACCAGGTGAACTTGTGGGAGACTAAGGGTTCTAAGGAATAAGGCCCCCACCTTATTGCACGCCCCTTAGAATCATCGTGAGCGACTGTCGCAGTCTGCCCTCACGGCATCGTGGATCCTCTCGAACTAGGTAATCATTAACCTACAGTTCGAGCCACGGCGGGAGTGCTAGTAGGCGGTGGCAGGGCTGCTGTTCACCCCTCTCCCTCAACCTCTCTCGAAATCGTGTGTGGCCCCTTTACTCCATATGTGAGTCTGGTCAACAAGCTATCGTCATCCTGCATCATCAACAATCATGTCAGAAATGTCAACATCAAATCATCAAATCAATGAAATATCACAGTAAATAAATCAACCCAAATAGCACACTCCCTGACTCAATCCGGAGTGCAAGGGGGTTCTATCGATGCTTCTGCATCCTCAAGGTCCAAAACCCTGCACACTCAATACAACTGAGTCAATAGCACCTGTCTACATCAAATGGTAAAACATCATGTCGTCTATCATAACGCATCATAATCAAGTATAAATGTTTTAACATCAGAAAAGTCCAGATCACTTGAAAGCAAGTGTCCTCAAATAATAAGTGTTCTCAGTGTGCTAGAGCGGGATTTTACATACACCCCGTCTTGGTCTAAACTTCATCCAGAAGTTTCTCAGTATAAATGCCGAAATAAAAGCACCACAGTACCATAAGTACCACAGTATCATAAGTCTATCTATCAAACAAAAGTGGAAACTGCTGACACATATCATATGCGTCCTCCCAGGTCGCCGAGTGTGGACTATAACTGTCCCACTGGACCTTGACCTGATCTACCATTCGACGTCGTAGCTGTTGAACGCGATGATCTAAGATGCAGACTGACTCAGCCGTGAGCACTCCCTCGTCCGATACCTGCAAAACATCGTGCATATGCCTCAAAGAATCAGGCAAGGCTAGTCGATAGGCGACGGGACCCTTTCTCTCCACAATCTTGAAAGGTCCCACGAACCTAGGAGAGAGTTTAGCTCCTTTTCCAAACTTGATCGAACTCTTATGCGGTTTAACCCACAAGAAGACTCGATCACCGACCTCGTAACTACGGCCAACTCGGTGCACATCGGCATAACTCTTCTGTCGATTCTGCACTTCTTTAATTCTTTGTCTTATGGTTTTCATTTGCTCTTCCATTTCTTGGATCGCTTCTGGCCCCACCAAGACCCTATCCTCAAGCCGATCCCAACTCAAGGGCGTCCGACACAGTCACCCATAAAGGAACTCAAAAGGAACCATCTTAATGGTGCTCTGGTAACTGTTGTTGTAAGAGAAATCTACTAGAGGCAAGAAATCCTCCCAACGCTTTTGTTGGTCCATCACGTACATGCGCAACATGTCTTCCAAGGTTTGGTTCATTTGTTCTGTCTGTCCGTTAGTCTTTGGGTGATACACAGTACTAAAATTAAGTTGGGTTCCCAAGGCCTTGTGGAAACTCATCCAAAATCGTCTAGTAAACACCAATCCTCGATCGGATATAATATTGTTAGGCACGCCATGCAGCCTCACAATATCACTGATGAAAAATCTTTCTATGTCAGGTGCTTGATATTTCGTACGCACCGGAATAAAGTGAGCACTCTTCATCAGAGTGTCTACTACTACAAAAATCGAGTTGTGTCTCCTTACCGTCAGTGGAAATCCAACAATGAAATCCATCGAAATAACTTCCCATTTCGATTCTGGAATGGCATGTGGTTGAAGTAAACCTGTCGGGTGTCTATGTTCAACCTTTACCTGCTGACACTCTAGACATCCAGCCACAAAGTTGACTATGTCGGCCTTCATTCCCTTCCAAAAGAATAAGCGTTTAAGGTCTGCCCGCATCTTCGTGACTCCCGGGTGAGCCATGTAAACTGCTCTATGAGCCTCGCTCGGGATCAACATCCTAAACTCATCATTTGGCAGTACGTAAATCCGACCTCTAAACCTCATTAGACCATCGCTATCAAATGAATGTCCCTCGTATCATGGTACCATCATTGTGTTTTGTCCGATAAAATCCTCGACTTCTTTGTACCAGTCATCATCATGCTATAAAGTGAGAATCTTCTCACGTAGATTTGTCTGAAGAGGTAACACTGAAAAGATACGTGGCCTCCGACTCAAGGAATCAACCACTCTGTTCACTGTTCCCTTTATGTAAGTAATATCGAAGTCGTAATCGCTAAGCAATTTCGACCAACACCGTTTTCGCACGTTCAGGTCGCTTTGCATAAAAATGTGTTGTAGTCCACAATGATCAGTCCTTAATTCAAATTTTCATCCAACAAGGTAGTGTCTCCATACCTTCAAGGCATATACAATGGCTAATAACTCCAAATTGTGCGTCGCGTAGTTTTCCTCATGCCTTCTTAGTTTCCTCGAAATGTAAGAAATCACTCGTCTATATTGCATCAAGACTCTGCCTAAACCTTCCTTGGATGCGTTAGTACATACCAAGAATTCCGCGTCCATGTCAGGGACCTTTAGTATCGGTGTAGTTGTCAACAACTCTTTAAGCCTCCGAAATGCCTCCGCACATTTCTCTGTCCAAAAAAACTTCTTGTTTTTCTTCTGCAATTCCATGATTGGATTTGCTATCTTCGAAAATCCCTCAACAAACTGTCGATAGTATCCTTCTAATCCCATAAAAATATGCACTTCTGTGACATTCGTTGGTGCAGGCCATTCCATAATAGCTTCAACCTTGGATGGATCCACGGTGATACCTTCGCCGGAGAAGACATGCCCTAAGTAGTGAATCGTCGATTGGTAAAAAGAGCATTTGGACAACTTCCCATACAATTTTTGTTCTCGTAAACATTGTAGTACCAAGCGCAAGTGCTTGTCATGATCCTCCGTCGTCCGAGAGTAGATCAAAATATCATCAATGAATACTTGGATGAACTTGTCCAAGTACTCGCAGAACACCCCGTTCATCAAACTCCTGAATACCCCTGGGGCGTTTGTCAGTCCAAATGGCAAAACAATAAACTCGTAATGTCCGAATCTCGTCTTAAAGGCAGTCTTAGGGATGTCATCCTCCTTGATACGTAACTGGTGATACCCAGATCGCAAATCGATCTTGGAGAACACTGTCACACCCTTCATTTGATCGAACAGATCATCAATTCTTGGTAAGGGATACTGAATCTTGATTGTAGCCTTGTTCAGTTGATGGTAGTCAATGCAAAGCCTCCATGATCCATCCTTTTCTCGTATGAAGATAACTGATGCACCCCACAGTGACACACTAGGATGGATCAGTCCTAGGTCCAACAACTCCTTCAGTTGCATTTTCAACTCTTGCAACTCCGGGGTCGACATCCGATAAGGTGTTCTTGCTATCGGTTCGGCCCCCGGTTTCAGGTCTATGGTAAACTCCAGTTCCCTTTTCGGCGACATCCCAAGCAACTCCTCTGGAAACACATATGCAAACTCCTTCACCACCAGGAGGTGTTCTAGAACTTTCGCTACTCCCTTCTCGTTTAGCGTGAGGATCGCATAAAGTTTGCACCCATTGCACATACTCTTCTGTAATTGTAAGGAAGAGACGAACCACAGGGAAACTCCTTGGTTCCTTCTTACAATCACACGTCTTTGTCCTTCATCGTCAACCAAGCTCAACCATTTCGTCTTATAGTTGAGTATCACCTCATGCATTTCCAACCAATCCATACCGATCATGACGTCATAAGATCCTAAGATCATGATGTACAAGTTGACCCTCGTGAAAAACTCTCCCAAGTTAAGGGCATAGCCCGTAACCTTTCCCCCAACCTTCTGGTTGGCTCTAGAAGCCATCTCCATGAAGCTAAACTCATCCTGTTCGACTGCCTTTACCTTAATCCTTTTTAGCATTGCACCAGAAATGAAACTCTCAGTAGCTCCTGGGTCTATTAAAATACTAAGGGTCTGGTCAACGACAGTACCTGTTGTCTCGATCATAGTCAACTGGTGCTCTGCCTGGTGATTATTCACCGCTGCATGAATCCGATGGGCCTTGCCCATATCTCCCACTGTAGTGTGTCCAGCTAATCTGGATGCCTTGGTCCTCTCCACAGGACAATCGCGCTGGTAGTGTGGCTCCCCACACGTCCAACACCCCTTCTTTGGCCCAGTAGTCCTAGTACCTGAAGTAGAATATGACTGCCCACCGGCTTGAAACCCTGGTCTATTCTACTGAACAAGCCTAAACTATTGCTGCTGTGGGCGTCGCTGCTGCTGGTGTTGTGGTCCTCGATAAGGTGTCCGCTGCTGAGGCGGCGGTTGTCGAGGTGTAGTGAGCTTGGATCCCCTCTGGAAGCCGCGATATCCCAGCGTACGTCTCTTTGGTGTCTAGTGCTGCGACGTTATAGATGAACCCTGCCCTGTGGGTCTCGCTGGAGTCCTGGTCTAACCCCCACTAATAAGCTCCTCCTCAGCTATGAGGGCCTTTTGGACAGTGTCGTGCAAGGTTTGAGGCATCAGGATCCTAACCTTTGCACGCAGGCTATCGTTAAGGCCAAACACGAACCGATTGACCTTGAGATTCTCTGTGTTAAGGTGCGGAGCATACCGAAGCAGCTCCATAAAACGTGCCTCGTACTCGGGCACCGTACGACCTCCCTGTCGTAAAGCGTTGAACTCATTGAGCTGACGCTCAATGAATTCCTCTGAAAGGTACCTCTCTTGGAACCGTTCCTCGAACAGTTCCCATGACACGTCTTCCACAGCCATGTTCAGTTGCGACAGGAGCGTCTCCCACCATAGAAGAGCACTCCCCTTCAGTTGAAAGACCTCCATGCGGACCTTCATGTTGGAGGTATAATCACGAAGGGCGAAGCACATCGCCATATTCTCCAACCATGCCTTGGCGGCTGCGCCATCTGGGGCAAGAAAGAACTCAAGAAATTTTACCTTCTCGAGTTCATGGTGAATGATACCGGTAATGGCCGGTGCGCGCGGCGGAACCTCCGCGGGTGCCGGCCCCTGGCCTCATCTCTATCCAATCGGCTGATCAGAGCCTCTGACATGTGCTGGAAGGACCTCATCATCCCAATAACATCGCCAACCACTATCTTCTCCTGTCCAAGAACCTGCTCGTCTCCCTGGGGGTTAGACCCCTCAGGCGTGGATGTTGCTGGAGGCGTCACACCTCCTCCCCTAGCACCCCGTCGTCTGCCTTCACAGCATCCTCTAACCATGATTACCTGCACGCACACAATCAACTCGATCAACAACAGTATAATCAATCTAATCATGTCAACGAAAGCCGTAGCGAATCCCAAGTCGTGGGTCGAACCGGCTCTGATACCATATGTAACAACCCTCCTTGTTATGACAACAACTTTGATAACAGGTGCAATTTTTTTTTGTTTTAAATGTGCGTGCACACGTGTAGAAAGGAAACAGACACACGTGGCTCTACATCACCACCCGATGCAACCACGATGATCACAACAAGAAGACAAGACGCACAACAAGAGCTGCAAGAAATGAACGACCCAAGACATAAGGCGCACTACAGGTAACTGCAACAATAAACGACCAAGGACATAAGGCGCACAATGCAAACATTTAATGACATACTGGGTTGTGCCCAGTACGAACATAGAGGGAAGAATCCATGGTAGTAGATCTTACTATTTCTGCACAGGAAAGCAGGTCATTTAATCTTAGTCCTCTACTCCGGAGAGAGAGAAGGTCGGATAGGCTCCTGGGCGACTGCTCAGGCAGAAACTAGTAATCTCTGCCAGGTGTTTCGCAAGAGTGGAAACCCTGCCTTTAAAGGGCCTGAGACTCTTGATACAGAACTTGATTCTTTACACAGAAGGATCACACACACAGACATAAATACTAAGGCTACAAGGAGGGGTCTATATCTCGCCCGACACAAACAACCACGCAATGTGAGAGAACCAAGTACTACAATATCAAGGGCAACCACGGCCTCGACGAAAGACGCAAGTTAGAAGGACACCGACAACGACCAACCACTAGAAGGACTCATCGACTTCAATTGCAAACCACTTACCCCAGTTGACTTCTATTAGACGACGAATCACCAACCCATTCTTAAATAGGTAAGATCAAATAAATTCCATCCCCATCTACTAAGCCATGGTGACTCCTCATACTTAATTTCAAGGAAAGTTCATGATATATGTTTACCACTGACCATAAACTAGAATAACATACCGTGAATGAAAAATTCACTGCATTACGGCACTTACCTTGCAATAGGGTTTCATACACAGCTCATCTCATATGTTAGTATCAATAAATAAACTGCCATGACATCTTCATAAAAACTAGCATCATTACATTATAATATAAAGACTTCGCAATTCACTAACTAAATTCATGATAACTACAATGACATCACCATAGTGCTAGCATTATTAAATGAACCAAACCTCTTCTACTAATTCATAATACTCTATGGTGCTTGGTTCAAGGAACCTCATAATTTATAAATCATCAATAACTAAAGATTCAATAGCATTATCATAAGACCACAATTTCATTATTTTTCCTATGATATCTAACACTAAAATATTAATGATGCTGCCATGAAATAATAAACATGTTACAATTATATCCCATTAACTCCACAAAAATAACAATCACCTCATATTCTATGTGTTTCCCAACAACCCACTACAAATCAATGCCCTAATAGGGTAGCACAATTTCATGTTGAGTTACAAGTTGCAGGAATAACATTTACATATCAAGATGGTGATCATTAATAAAGATGGTAAGGAGGTTAGCACCACTTATTCCAACCTCCACTGTAAGCCTTGCCAGGTAATTCTAATGCGCATAAAATTCTCGAGGTACAATCTATTAAATGGACATCCATTAGTGGGCGAGTTACCAGCCCTAACCTTAAAATTAAATACATTGCATTGATTTCACCCTCCCCTCAACAGATCATAATAATTTATTGTACGTAGCTTCAAGACCTTACCCTTAAATGATGTAATGAGAATAATTTAAATATCCCTGTAATGAACTAACCATTTCTTTTATTTATTTATTTTGTTTCTTCTTTTTCTTCTTTTTCTTACTATAATAACTTTGTAAAGGAAATAGCCATAATCCTTCCCCTTTTTCATATTTTAAAAGCATCACCATTACATGTTGCAATCAATAAATATATCAACAAACACAAGGTCTACATAATCTTTTCAAGCATATAACTTTTATTGAACTCATAACTTCTATTCAATTGGAACATAAATTTGTCTTAAAAATATTTATATACATATAATAATAGATTGAGTTAGCTCATACAATAATTTCATTGAAGGCATAACTTTCATTTAACACCAGTTCCATTGAAAGTTCATTAACGCATTCAAAACATAACCTTCACTTTCATTCAATACATAACCATTTTTGAATAGATTAAATGCTTAAGGATTAAACTATTTTCATTAAAACCCATAAGTAAATGTAGATAGAAGCAATAGTTTTCATTAAAAGATTTGAACTATTTCATGAACAACGCATACAGAAAGAAATAGTTTAGACCAATGTCTAGAGGGCAGAGAGGATTATTCTGGGAAATACTTTCATACAAATGCTGGTGGAGAGAAGGTTCCTCTTACAGGGTACTCTTTAATCAGCAAAAACGAAGGATACAGGGTCTAGAATCTAGCGAACAAAGAGTTCCCTTTTTACCTCTTCGCACAGGAATGGTTCAAAATAATAACCCATAAATGTTATGAAATGCATGGAGATAGCATTCTAGACATATATGAAAGAAATTTTCCCCTGTACTATGTATGTTATGGAGAAAATGTACAGCCAACGCAATGAGTCTCTTGCCGCACCAGACTGGTAAAGGTTGATGGGTAATCAACTTTACGAGTTGTTGGCCATGCAAATTTTTATGGGCATTCAAAAAACAAATACTTCTTCAAACGGACCTGGCCAACTGTGTGCTCAACGGAATCTGGAGGATAAGGGCGAAGTGAAATGGAGGGAAAAAGTACGCTCAGCCATAGCCAAATTAAAACATTTAATCAAAGACAAATTATTATTGAACTATACTCTTCTCTACACTAGCAAATCGATCACGTACCTTATCTATGAAGATGTAATTAGCTCTCAAACTTGTATTCGAATTAACACAAAAGGATAAGCTAAATTCAACTGCTAACTATATTGGTATCAATGGAAACGACAACCAACAGTGAAATAAAGTGCCCCAGTCTGGATTGGGATGCCCACAGTCAAGGAAATACACCCCAACAATTGCCAAACGTCCATGGCAATAAAAAATCGCCCTCATAGAAGCAAACACGCCCACACAGAGGTAAATACACCCATGGCAAATTGCAAAACGTCCATGGAAATGCAAAATTTCCCTCACAGAAGCAAGCACGCCCATACAGAAGTAAACACCCATGGCAGATTTATACGCCCACCAACATTCATCAATACTCAGCGTTCAAAACAATCTCAGTAGATTTTAAAACGCCCATCAAAATCAAATGGCCACAGTCAAGCAAAGTGCCCATGGAATAGTAAAAACGAAATAACATAAACCCAAAACAAATTTACCAGAAACCCTAAAACTTTACTAATTATAATAACGAAAATCTTCAGAAAATACCGCCCTTTTTTTTTTTCTTGCAGAGTTTAAAGGACGAGGAAATGACATTTTTCATCCATACAATCATAATCTCAGCAGTGAATAACTAAGCACTCTACTCTACTAAGTACATGAGCATACCGTTGCCTTGTTTCTTGCCGCAATGACTCCTGTACTCCTTGTCTCTCCGTTGCCTTGTTGTTGGCCGACCGTAGAGACTACACCGGTACCTTCCAGACAAATGCTAGGGGTACTCTGCTTCCCCCTTAGCCCCCCGAGCCGTAAAGGGGACACACATAGTATAGAAAGTAACCTATCTTCCCAGCTCGCCTCCAAGGTTGAGCTACCACTCAATCAGCTGAGAAAATCCCCAACTCCTCACAAGCAATAAGTCCAGTTTAAAATTTTGGCAGCATAACAATAGCTCATAGAAGATCCCCTTTTCTTTCCCCCCATCCCCTTTCTTTTATCCTCTTTTTGACCGAAATCACATTTGTTTTAAGTTTTTAGTCAAAAACCCTCTAAAATTCTCTGTCTTACAAGTGTCACTCATCCCCCATGGTTCTCCCAAAATTATTTTCCCCCTTTATTTATTTATTTATTTTAAAACTAAAAAATCTCAATGCGCTAAGCATCTTTTCATTATATTTTTAAATTCATATATATATATATATATATATATATATATATATATATATATATATATTTTCTTTTAAACTCCCATTAGTTAACTAATTAAATTCTTCTTTTCAAATTTACAACCACTTATTTGAATTAGTTTATTAATCTCTTTATTTTACCCTACACACTTTATGAAGACTCACATTAGCTTAAGTGAGATTTTTTTTGTTTTGTTTAATTTTATTATTAGCACATGTATTGTTAGTGCTAGCTAGTAGGAAATGAAATTCTAATGTTATTTGAATGGCAGAGCTATTGTGAGCTAGAATATAATGGCATTGTTATTAGGAGATGGTTAAGTTTTGATTATTATGTTAGGGTGAAGTAGTACCTTCACTAAAAAGATAAATTATCAAGCTTATTACTGGGAATGAGGAATGGCCTTATATATGCAATTAAGAAAGGAATTAATTTATGAATTCAATTAAAGGAGGGATTGTTTTATGTATTTAATTAAGGAAGGAAGCTCCTTGGGTTAGGTGGAGGTTGCAAATCATAGGGGTAATGAATATTTAATGTATAGTCTTGAATTATGTTTTTTTTTTTTGACATAGGACTCAAATTCTGAACTGGCGACGCCTGGTTAGGGGAATTGTTTAAGGATTTATTAAGGTGTTGATGTCTTAGGGCTATTTAGGTTGATTCCTTCATCCAAATTAATGTGACGTGCCATTCAGGATGCACCACGTGCTCCAAGGGTGCCACTCGCCAAATGGACTGATTGGTAGAAATCTATAACCCCTGGAGTCAACACTCCGCCAGGTGAACTTGTGGGAGACTAAGGGTTCTAAGGAATAAGGCCCCCGCCTTATTGCGCACCCCTTAGAATCATCATGATCGACTGTCACAGTCTACCCTCATGGCATCATGGATCCTCTCGAACTAGGTAATCGTTAACCTATAGTTTGAGCCACGACGGGAGTGCTCGTAGGTGGTGGCAGGGCTGTTGTCCACCCCTCTCCCTCAACCTCTATGGAAATCATGTGTGGCCCCTTTACTCCATATGTGAGTCTGGTCGGCAAGCTATCGTCAGCCTACATCATCAACAATCATGTCATAAATGTCAACATCAAATCATCAAATCAATTAAATATCACAGTAAATAAATCAACCCAAATAGCACACTCCCTGACTCAATCTGGAGTCCAAGGGGGTTCTACCGATGCCTCTGCATCCTCAAGGTCCAAAACCCTACACACTCAATACAACTGAGTCAATAGCACTTGTCTACATCAAATGGTAAAACATCATGTCGTCTATCATAACGCATCATAATCAAGTATAAATGTTTTAACATCAGAAAAGTCCAGATCACTTGTGAGCAAGTGTCCTCAAATAATAAGTGTTCTCAATGTGCCGGAGCGGGATGTTATAGATTCGACAGCAAGGAAACGATATCTCACGCAAGTTATGACCCAGTAGGTTTAAATTAAAAACAAAGAGTTCCAGAAAAATTTCGGCAATGTAGAAACGCTCACAGGGATGCAGATACGCCCATGGCAATGAGAAAAATGCCCACCAGCATTCAAACAATACTCAACATTCAAAACAATACTCAGTAGGTTTTAAACACCCACCAAAAATCAACACCCATAGTAGATTTAAAATGCCCACCAACGTTCAAACAATACTCAGCATTCAACAATACTCAGTAGATTTAAAATGCCCACCAAATAATCAACGCACACAGTAGATTCAAAATGCCCACTAGCGTTCAAACAATCCTCAGCATTCAACAATACTCAGTAGATTTAAAACGCCCACCAAATAATCAACGCACACAGTAGATTTAAAATGCCCACCAACGTTCAAACAATACTCAACATTCAACAATACTCAGTAGATTTAAAACGCCCACCAAATAATCAACGCACACAGTAGATTTAAAATGCCCGCGAGCATTCAAAACAATACTCAGCAGTCAAACAATACTCAGTAGATTTAAAGCGCCCACCAAAAAAATCAAACTCCCACAGCAAAAGAAAAATGCCCACGGAATAGTAAAAATGCCCCCAGTGAAGTAAATACACCATCAGAAAATAAAAACGCCCCCGGCAGAAAGTAAATACACCAACAGAAATAGAACACCCCCGACAATATAAAAAAAAATGCCCAAGGAAATGTATATATGCCCCGACAATATAAAAACGTCCAACATTCAACAATAAGGAGAGGGTTTTAATAACAGAACTGGTTCATCGAGCTAACCCACACGTAAAAACGTAGACCAATATAACTCAAGTAGTGCATAGTAGGAAACTGCGTAGAACCCCAGCAAGGCCATTGAAAGGCCCGCTGAGGTTGATCAGCTCAGGGCGCAAGGAAATTACAGCAAGGTAAGCATGCACAGGGAGGAGAAGGCAACGCCAAAAATGTTTTACAACATATACTATATCATAAAACCCTTTTGCATTCTATATTACCAAATTAGAAATCATACCATTGCCTTATAGCCCGCCGCGATGTCGTCCGCGTTCCGTGTCGCTCCTGCTCCGCGCTGCTCCCGCTTGCCAACCATAGAGACTACACCGGTACCTCCAAGCCAAACGATAGGGGTACTCTACTTCCCCCTTAGCCCCCCGAGCCGCAAAGGGGCCACACACAGTCCAGATAGTATACCTAGCTTCCCAGCTCGCCTCCACGGTTGAGCTACCACTCTAATCCTAGCTTAGAAAGTCCCAACTCCTCACAAGCAATCGGTCCATTCCAAATTCAGCAGCATAACGATACCTAACAGCCCATCCATTTTTTCCCTTCATCCCCCTTTCTTTTATAGAGTTTTGAGACCCCCTCTTGCCCTAATAAAATTTAATTTAAGTTTTTCAGAAAACCCTCCAAAAATTCTCTGTCTTACAAGTGTCACTCATCCCCCACGTTTCTCCAAAATAATTTTCCTTTTTTTTCTTTTTCTTTTTTTAAAAAAACCCAAAAGGTAAATGCACTAATGCATCTTTTCATTTTATTTTTAGATTCATACTTTTTATACTCCCGCTCGTTAATAATTTTATTACTATTGTTTCAATCTGAGTTTATGTATGAGTTTTAAGGAAAATGGTTTAGTCCCTTAAGCATTCAATTTATTCACTAATGGTTATGCGTTCTGTCAATCAAAACTATGGATTTTGGTATTCGTTTATTTATGAATTAGTTTAATTTTTGAAAAACTATTGCATTCATAAGGAAGTTATGCTTTCAATATGTTAATGAACTCTCATTGAAGGTTGTGTTTAAAGAAGGAGAGGCCTTCAATGAAATTTATTATCTGAGTTAACTAAAACTGTATTTATGTTTATTTTTATTTTTAAGAAAGTTATGTTTCAATTTGAATAAAGGTTATGAGTTCATTAAAAGTTAAATGGTTGAAAAAGATTATGAAATCTTGTATCCGTTGATATATTGGTTGTAGTTGGATGGAGTTAACGTTAATAACTCCAAGAACTAGAGCTCAAGTATGTTCTAAAAATTGTATTCTCATCGCACTGCATTGAGGTGTGAACTCTAGCCTAAAATCTCATAATGATGTTTGCTTAATTATTTAAAGGGTTATTAGGGTTAATTGCTATTAATAATGATATTTGGGTATAGGATTAGGTCAAGATTCATTGGATCTATTTCATTTAGAATTAGGGTTAGGCTCTTTTTAGAGTTAGAGTTAGGGCCTTTTTCCTTAAGGTTAAACGAAATTTTTATCTTAGAGAAGTTTTTTAGACTTAGGTTTAGATTTTGAATTGGGTGACACAGGGTTAGGGAAGTTGTTTAAGGATTTCTTAAGGTGTTATTGTCTTAGGGCTATTTAGGCTTGTTTCCTTCATCCACATCAATGCAACGTGCCCTTCAGGACGCACCACGTGCTCCAAGGGTGCCACTTGCCTCGTTCATTTCCTTTGTGTGACGTGCCCTTCAGGATGCACCACGTGCTCCAAGGGTGCCACTCACTTCTTTTGTTTCTTTCGTACGACGTGCCCTTCAGGATGCACCACGTGCTCCAAGGGTGCCACTCGCCAACTGGACTAATTGGTAGACATCTATAACCCCTGGAGTCAACACTCTGCCAGGTGAACTTGTGGGAGACTAAGGGATCTAAGGAATAAGGGCCCCACCTTATTGTGTGCCCCTTAGAATCATCGTGAGCGATTGTCACAGTCTTCCCCCATGGCATCGTGGATCCTATCGAACTAGGTAATTGTTACCCTACAGTTCAAGCCATGACGGGAGTGCTAGTAGGAGGTGGCAGGGATGCTGTCCACCCCTCTCCCTCGACCTCTCTGGAAATCGTGTGTGGACCCTTTACTCCATATGTGAGTCTGGTTGGCAAGCTATCGTCAGCCTGCATGATCAACAATCATGTCAGAACATGTCAACATCATATCATCAAATCAAATGAAATATCACAGTAAATAAATCAACCCAATAGCACAATCCCTGACTTAATCCGGAGTCCAAGGGGGTTTCACTGATGCCTCTACATCATCAAGCTACAAAAACCTGCACACTCAATAAAACTGAGTCAATAGTACATGTCTACATCAAATAGTAAAACCTCATGTCGTCTATCATACTTCATCATAATCAAGTATAAATAGTTTAACATCATAAAAGTCCAGATCACTTGCGAGCAAGTGTCCTCAAAGAATAAGTTTTCTCAGTGCACCAGAGCGGGATGTTACATACACCCCCTCTTGGTCTAAAATTTGTCCCGAAGTTTCTCAGTATAAATGCCGAAATAAAAGTACCATAGTATCATAAGTCTATCTATCAAACAAAAATGGGAACTGCTGACGCATATCATATGCGTCCTCCCTGGTCACCGAGTGCAGACTATAATTGTCCCACTGGACCTTGACCTGATCTACCGTTCGACGTCGTAACTGTCGAACGCGATGATCTAATATGCGGACCGACTCAGCTGTGAGCGTTCCCTCATCCGATACCTGCAAGGAACTCATGTCAATCACGTGTGTAGGATCACTAATATAATGTCTCAGAACAGATACATGAAAAACATCGTGCATACACCTCAAGGAATCAGGCAAGGCTAGTCGATAGGCCAAGGGACCCTTTCTCTCCACAATCTTGAAAGGTCCCACGAACCTAGGAGAGATTTTAGCTCCCTTTCCAAACTTGATCGAACTCTTATGCGGTTTAACCTGCAAGAAGACTCAATTGCCGACCTCGTAACTATGGTTGACTCGGTGCACATCGGCATAACTCTTCTGTCGATCCTGCGCTTCTTTATTCCCTTGTCTTAAGGTTTGCATTTGGTCTTCCATTTCTTGGCTCGCTTCTGGTCCCATCAGGACCCTATCCTCAAAATGATCCAAACTCAAGGGCATCTGACACGGTCGCCCATAAAGAAACTCGAAAGACGCCATCTTAAAGTTTCTCTGGTAACTGTTGTTGTAAGCGGACTCTACTAGTGGAAAGAATTCTTCCCAACGCTTTTGTTGGTCCATTACATGCATGTACAACATGTATTCCAAGGTTTGGTTCGTTCGTTCGATCTGTCTATCAGTCTCTGGGTGATATGCAGTACTAAAAATTAGGTTGGGTTCCCAAGGCCTCTTGTAAACTCATCCAAAATTTTCCAGTAAACACTGATCCTCGATCGGATATAATCTTCTTAGGCATGCCATTCAACCTCACAATCTCACTGATGAAAACTCTAGCTATGTCAGGTTCCTGATATGTCATACACACAGGAATAAAGTGAGGGCTCTTCATCAGAGTGTCTACCACTACGAAAATCAAGTCGTGTCTCCTTGCCATCAGTGGCAATCCAACAATAGAATCCATCAAAATATCTTCCCATTTCGATTCCGGAATGGCATGTGGTTGTAGTAATCCGGCTAGGTGTCTATGTTTAGCCTTTACCTGCTGACACTCCAGACCTCTAGCCACATAGTTGACTATGTCGGCCTTCATTCCCTTCCAGAAGAATAAGGGTTTAAGGTCTTCCCTCATCTTCATGACTCCTGGGTGAGCCATATAAACTGCTCTATGAGCCTCAATCAGGATCAACCTTCTCAACTCGTCGTTTGGTGGTACGTAAATCCGACCTCTAAACTTCAACAACCTGTCGCTATCAAAGGAAAATCCCTCATATCGTGGTACCATCATTGTGTTTTGTCCGATAAAATCCTCGGCTTCTTTGTACCAGTCATCGTCACGCTGTAAAGTGAGAATCTTCTCACGTAGATTCGTCTGAAGAGGGAACACCGAAAAGATGCATGGTCTCCAACTCAAAGCATCAGCCACTCAGTTCACTGTTCCCTTTATGTAAGTAATCTCGAAGTCGTACTCGCTAATCCATTCCGACCAACGTTGTTGTCATGCATTCAGGTTGCTTTACGTAAAAATGTGTTGTAGTCCACAATGATCAGTCCTTAATTCAAATTTTCGTCCAACAAGGTAGTGTCTCCAAACCTTCAAGACATATACAATGGCTAATAACTCCAAATCGTGCGTCGCTTAGTTCTCCTCATGCCTTCTCAGCTTCCTCGAAATGTAAGCAATCACTCGTTTGTATTGCATCAAGACTCTGCCTAAACCTTCCTTGGATGCGTTAGTGCATACCAATAAGTCTATGTCCATGTCAGGGAACTTTAGTATCGACGCTGTGGTCAACAACTCTTTCATCCTTCGAAATGATTCTGCGCATTTCTCGGTCTAGAAAAACTTCTTGTTTTTCTTCTGCAATTCCATGATCGGATTTGCTATCTTCAAAAATCCCTCGACAAACCATCGATAGTATCTTGCTAAACCCATAAAACTACGCACTTTTGTGACATTCGTCAACGCAGGCCATTCCATAATATCCTCAACCTTGGCTGGATCCATGGCGATACCTTCGTCAGAGATGACATGCCCTAAGTAGTGAATCCTTGATTGATAAAAAGAGCATTTGGACAACTTCCCATACAATTTGTGCTCTCGCAGACATTGTAGTACCAAACACAAGTTCTCGTCATGCTCCTCCAAGTACTCGCGGAACACCCCATTCATCAAACTCATGAATACCCCTGGGGCGTTTGTCAGTCCAAATGGTAAAATAGTAAACTCGTAATGTCCAAATATCATCTTAAAGGCGGTCTTAGGGATGTCATCCTCCTTGATTCGTAACTGGTGATACCCTGATCGCAAATCGATCTTGGAGAACACCGTCGCACCCTTCATTTAATCGAACAGATCATCAACTCTTGGTAAGGGATAATGATTCTTGATCGTAGCCTTGTTTAGTTGACGGTAGTCAATGAAAAGCCTCCACGATCCATCCTTCTTTCGTATGAAAATAAATGGTGCACCCCATGGTGACACACTAGGGCATATCAGTCCCAGGTCCAGCAACTCCTTTAGTTGCATTTTCAACTCTTGCAACTCCGGGGTCGACATCCGATAAGGCATTCTTGCTATCGGTTCGGTCCCCGGTTTCAGGTCTATAGTAAACTCCAATTCCCTTTCCGACGACATCCTAGGTAACTCCTCTGAAAATACGTCCGAAAACTCCTTCACCACTGGAAGGTGTTCTAGACCTTCCGCTACTCCCTTTTCATTTAGCGCGAGGATCGCATAAATCTTGCACCCCTTGCGCATACTCTTCCATAACTGTAAGGAAGAGAGAAACCTCAGGGATACTCCCTGGTTCCGTCCTACAATCACGCATCTCTATCCTTCATCATCGACCAAGCTCAACTGTTTCATCTTACAGTTGAGTATCGCCTCATGAAATTCCAACCAATCCATACCAATCACGACATCATAAGATCCTAAGATCGTGACGTACAAGTTGACCCTCACGAAAAACTCTCCCAGTTTAAGGGCACAGCCTGTAACCTTTCCTCCAACCTTTTGTTTGGCTCTCGAAGCCATCTCCATGAAACTAAAATCATCTTGTTCAAATGCCTTTACCTTAATCCTTTTTAACGCTGCACCATAAATGAAATTCTCAGTACCACCTGGGTCTCGAGCACAGTTGACTGATGATATGCCTGGCAGTTATTCACCGCTACATGAATCTGATGAGCCTTCCCCCTATCTACCATGGTAGTGGGTCCAGCTGAACCTGACACTCAGGTCCTCCCCTTCGGGCAGTAGCGTTGGTAGTGTGGTTCCTCACACGTCCAACACTCCTTCTTTGGCCCAGTAATCCTAGTACCCGAAGTAAAAGTTGGATTCCAACCTAAGGCCAACCAAACTTGTTGGCCATAAGTTTCTCGGTAAAAACGGTGCAGAGAATACCGAAGCAGCTCCCAAAAGGGCCTCGTACTCGAGCCCTGTGCAGTCACCTTGTTGCAAGGAATCAAAATCGGGGAGCTGACACTCCTCGAATTCCTCAGAAGATAGCTCTTGGGAACCAGTCAACAGTCAGTTCCCATGACACGTCAGCGACGACCAGGTTCAAAGGGGTAGGACCGTCTTCCACCATAAAAGATCGCTCCTCTTCAGTCGAAATACCACCATGTGGACCTTCCTGCTGGAGGTTGTAAACGCGAAGCGTGAAGCACACGCCTTTCTCTACAACTATTATTCGATGACACCACAATCTGTGACACTCGTGGACGCTAGATCTCATCTCTCTCTTGATCTCAGAGGATGCTAATGGTACTATCTAGCGTTTCGTGGAGCCTCAGGGGTGCCCTCTAAATGCGATCTCCATGAGGACACATTTAAGGTTTTTACTTAACGCAAGGGTTAATACTCAGTGGTTTATTGCTGTGGAAATCCTGGTGATTCACAGTCACAGTGTTGAACCGGCTCTGATACCATATGTAACGAACCTCCTCGTTACGACGACCCAACTCTAGTAACTAGTGCAATTTTGTTTTTTTGTGTGTGTTTAAAAAGTGTGTGTGTGTATGTACAAGGGAAACAATGAACGCGTTCGACTCTGCATCGCCACCCGACGACGACTAAGATGCAATCATGATGAACATAAAAAGATGACAAGGATGTACCACAATAACAACATGTGATTAACGACGATCAAACGAACATAAGTAAGACTGACTACCTGCCCGTCCTACCCTACAATGGTTAGTACCTCCAAGACACATAATCAACGCTCAAGCCCAGGTTCCCATCGATTTTAACCATTTAAGGTCTCAGGGCTGGCGACTGTTCTGAGGAACCTGGAGGTGTCTACTTCCCTTCCGACATAGGTATACCAAGCATTAGAATGATCTCACCCAAGTACAACAACTACTAAAGACAACCACTAACTCTACGGACGCGCAAGTCCGAAGGACTCCGACAACGACCAATCAATGTTAAGACAAGGTCTTTCCTACGACTCAAAGGCATTTAATACTGGCCCAATACTCCAATTGAACTCCATTAGTAGACGAGATACCCAGTCCAACCGTATAAGAATGTAAATTTAAGAAGTGCAGATTCCCCAATTACAAAATCTTAGTAATTCAAGGTACAATGAATTACAATGAATAACAATGTCCCTTATCTTCATAATCCCATAACCTTGCATTTGAATTAACAATAACATTAATATCATGTCACCAACACTAAATTCATATTCTTATTTTATTATGCCATAACGTTCTTCCTTTACCTATTGCAAGACCATAAAATATAGTGAAGATACAGTCGCACATTCCTACCCCAAATATGTTATCCTTTAATATAAAGCTCCATGTCAGTACCATGAGATAACAATAACGCTAATTCAGATGGCCATAATAATGCAATAATTACTTTTAAATTCGTTCTATGCTATCTCATATGAATATTGCCTTCCACCACTAGAATAAACTAAGTCACTCCATCTAACTTAAGGTTTTTAAAATAAAAGAGACTAGCTAACGACAGATTACCTTTTTACTAGATCCCTCACTCCTATGTCTAAGTCCCTACTCCCTATGCCTAAGCATAGGTATAAATCTTAATCCTATTCCTGAACATAAGACTTTGAAAACTCAACGGTAAGCCCCCAAGTCTAAATCTTAAACCCAAACCTCTCATAGTATTTCATTAGATAATATGAGAACAACTCTTTAAACTAATTTCCACTGTAACAATATACATGTATATATCCTTAAGAAAACCCTTGTTAATATCAATAAAAACACACATCCATTATGTCATCTAAAGTTAAAAACCACATGATTTTAGTGGATGATTTTAATCATGAGGCATGTGCATACTCCAGAATATAATTGATGTGTAGCTATTCAAGTTAAAGAGAATATACATAACATAATGCGATATTGAAAATGACAATGCACGCACCAAGGAAAATGTAGAAACCATCTATTATTTTGATAAATTAATTAAGGAAAAACATCTATAAACCCAATGAGTAAAGGATTAAAACCAGGATAACAAAAGTAATTAAACGTAATAACCCTTCAATTTTGGGTTGCATTCTTTCTTCCTTCCGAACATAGCCCAAAAAGTGCAGTCTAACAAAATTGCTACAACAACTACTTGACTGTCAAGTGCAGTTCAAAGATCTTGCTACAGAAACTATTTGAGAGTTTTATGATGTAAGGTTTACGCTTACAATTGGAACAGAAAGTACAACAAATTAAATCCATGACATCAAAGTTAGATCAAATCAATAATAGTCAAATTAATCAACCACCTCATTTTTAGCAACCAAGCAATAGATTACGCTGCTTTGTAAAAGGTACAACTACCACCTAGAAAGTACAACTACCACCCAAAAGCACACCGGGGAAAAGGGCATAAAATTTAAAATGGACGATGAGGTAAAAGAAAAATTAAAACAATAATATTCCACTGATGGACTTGAATTGGACATATCCAGGGCTTATTAAAGGTAATAACTAGGTTTTACATAACAACTGATAAAAACTAAATTGATCAGGAGACGAACTGTAGTGGATATTGACCTGTGGCATTCAATAAGCATTGTCTTGTGGGAGAACAATATCTTAACCCTGTAATATTAATTTATTTTCTTATTTTAAAATTAAATTTGACATATGAGCATAAACGTAATATCATGCAGTTATGATTCATAATCAAATTATAACCCAATTCAGGAAGATTCGGTAGCAGGGAAATGATATCTCACGCAAGTTATGACCCAATAGGTTTAAATTAAAAACAAACAGTTCTAGAAAAATTTCGGCAATGTAGAAACGCTCACAGGGATCCAGATACGCCCACGATAATGAGAAAAATTCCCACCAGCATTCAAACAATACTCATCATTCAAAACAATACTCAGTAGGTTTTAAACACCCACAGTAGATTTAAAACGCCCACCAATGTTCAAACAATACTCAACATTCAACAATACTCAGTATATTTAAAACGCCCACCAAATAATTAACGCACATAGTAGATTGAAAATGCCCACCAGCGTTCAAACAATACTCAACATTCAACAATACTCAGTAGATTTAAAATGCCCACCAAATAATCAACGCACACAGTAGATTTAAAACGCCTGCCATCATTCAAAACAATACTCAACAGTCAAACAATACTCAGTAGATTTAAAACACCCACCAAAAAAACCAAATGCCCACAACAAAAGCAAAATGCCCACGGAATAGTAAAAATGCCCCCAGTGAAGTAAATACACCATCAGAAAATAAAAACGCCCCCGACAGAAAGTAAATACACCAACAGAAATAAAACGCCCCTGGAAATATAAAAAAAATTCCCAGGGAAATGTATAAATGCCCCGGCAATATAAAAACGCCCAACATTCAACAATAAGGAGAGGGTTTTAATAACAGAATTGGTTCATCAAGCTAACCCATGCGTAAAAACGCAGACCAACATAACTCAAGTAGTGCATAGTAGGAGACTGCATAGAACCCCAGCAAGGTCATTAAAAGGCCCGCCGAGGTTGATCAGCTCAGGGCGCAAGGAAATTACAGCAAGGTAAGCACGCACAGGGAGGAGAAGGCAGCTCCAAAAATGTTTTACAGCATATACTATATCATAAAACCCTTTTGAATTCTATATTACCAAATTAAAAATCATATCGTTGCCTTATAGCCTGCCGCGATGTCGTCTGCGCTCCGTGATGCTCCTGCTCCGTGCCGCTCCCGCTTGCCGACCGTAGAGACTACACCAGTACCTCCCAGCCAAATGCTAGGGGTACTCTGCTTCCTCCTTAGCCCCTCAAGCCGAAAAAGGGCCACACACAGTCCAGATAGTATACCTAGCTTCTCAGCTCGCCTCCACGGCTGAGCTACCACTCTAATCCCAGCTAAGAAAGTCCCAACTCCTCACAAACAATCAGTCCAGTCCAAATTTGGCAGCATAACGATACCTAATAGCCCATCCATTTTTTCCCTTCATCCCCCTTTCTTTTATAGAGTTTTGAGACCCCCTCTTTCCCTAATCACATTTAATTTAATTTTTTCAGAAAACCCTCCAAAAATTCTCTGTCTTACAAGTGTCACTCATCCCCCATGTTTCTCCAAAATTATTTTCCTTTTTTTTCTTTTTTCTTTTTTAAAAAAACCCAAAAGGTAAATGCGCTAATGCATCTTTTCATTTTATTTTTAAATTCATACTTTTTATACTCCCGCTCGTAATTTTATTACTATTGTTTCAATCTGAGTTTATGTATGAGTTTTAAGGAAAATAGTTTAGTCCCTTAAGCAATCAATTTATTCACTGATGGTTATGTGTTCTGTCAATCAAAACTATGGCTTTTGGTATTCGTCTATTTATGAATTAGTTTAATTTTTGGAAAACTATTGCATTCATAAGGGAGTTATGCTTTCAATATGTTAATGAACTCTCATTGAAGGTTGTGTTTAAAGAAGGAGAGGCCTTCAATGAAATTTATTGTCTGAGTTAACTAAAACTGTATTTATGTATATTTTTATTTTTAAGAAAAGTTATGTTTCAATTTGAATAAAGGTTATGAGTTCATTAAAAGTTAAATGGTTGAAAAAGATTATGAAATCTTGTATCCGTTGATATATTGGTTGTAGTTGGATGAAGTTAACGTTAATAAATCCAAGAACTAGAGCTCAAGTATGTTCTAAAAATTGTATTCTCATCGCACTGCATTGAGGTGTGAACTCTAGCCTAAAATCTCATAATGATGTTTTCTTAATTATTTTAAGGGTTATTAGGGTTAATTTCTATTAATAATGATATTTGGGTATAGGATTAGGTCAAGATTAATTGGAGCTATTTTATTTAGAATTAGGGTTAGGCTCTTTTTAGAGTTAGAGTTAGGGCCTTTTTCCTTAAGGTTAAATGAAATTTTTATCTTAGAGAAGTTTTTTCGACTTAGTTTTAGATTTTGAACTCGGCGAAACAGGGTTAGGGAAGTTGTTTAAGGATTTATTAAGGCATTATTGTCTTAGGGATATTTAGGCTTGTTTCCTTCATCCACATCAATGCGACGTGCCCTTCAGGACGCACCACGTGCTCCAAGGGTGCCACTCGCCTCGTTCGTTTCCTTTGCGCGATGTGCCCTTCAGGATGCACCACGTGCTCCAAGGGTGGCACTCGCTTCTTGTGTTTCTTTTGTTTAACGTGCCCTTTAGGATGCACCACGTGCTCCAAGGGTGCCACTCTCCAACTGGACTGATTGGTAGACATCTATAACCCCTAGAGTCAACACTCCGCCAGGTGAACTTGTGGGAGACTAAGGGCTCTAAGGAATAAGGCCCCCGCCTTATTGCGCGCCCCTTAGAATCATCGTGAGCGACTGTCGCAGTATTCCCCCACAACATCATGGATCCTCTCTAACTAGGTAATCGTTAACCTACAGTTCGAGCCATGGTGGGAGTGCTAGTAGGCGGTGGCAGGGCTGTTTTCCACCCCTCTCCCTCGACCTCTCTGGAAATCGTGTGTGGCCCCTTTACTCCATATGTGAGTCTGGTCGACAAGCTATCATCAGCCTACATCATCAACAATCGTGTCAGAACATGTCAACATCATATCATCAAATCAAATGAAATATCACAGTAAATAAATCAACCCAATAGCACACTCCCTGACTCAATCCGGAGTCCAAGGGGGTTTCACCGATGCCTCTGCATCATCAAGGTCCAAAACCCTGCACACTCAATAAAACTGAGTCAATAACACCTGCCTACATCAAATAGTAAATCCTCATGTCGTCTACCATAACGCATCATAATCAAGTATAAATAGTTTAACATCATAAAAGTCCAGATCACTTGCGAGCAAGTGTCCTCAAAGAATAAGTTTTCTCAGTGTGCCAGAGCGGGATGTTACAGATCTATTGCATATATATGTTGGATAAAGTAAGTTGAGGAGCAACATGTTGTGTGAAAAAGGAGGGAATCTATTGCAGTTGTGTAAAGCCTTATCATTAGAATCACATCTTACACTTATGTTTAGACTTTAGGATTTAATAAAATCAAAGAAACATCCAAATGAAATAAAATATTTTCATCGAGTTGAGATTTTCGCTAGAATGGTGATCTTGAGCGGAGCTACCATGTTTTGCAAAGTGCATTTTTGTATGCTTCTCATGAAGAAATATAGCCCAACGCTATAGGACATTGTCCTATATTTATTCTGATGCCTACAAAGAAAGGTTCTATTGGTTTTATGATTGATTTTATCATGGGTAGGGTTTTTGCTGCAGGATATAAAATAAAAAAATAAAAAATTGTTACCCCTATTAAGTGTGTCAAACTATTGATACAAAACTACAGTGAAATGTTGAATTCTAGGCATCTTTCTAACCATATAAAGGATTTGAGAATTATTTTGGTTGGGAAATCTAGGATGAAGGTTTTATTTTCATGTGGAGAGGACCTTCAAGGTTATAGAACCAAGAACTTAATCCTGAGTGACATGTCAGTTGGCTTGAAGTTCATATTTTTTCCTCTAAAGTTGAAAGTCAATTCCGCATTATGATTCAAAACAAATGACTTTAGAATGGAACCTTATTGAGGGAAAAAGAAAATAATTCTTATATGGTTCTATAGGAAAGGTTATTTGACTAGTTGATATGTTTGGTGATATCATGGTTAGATCATTGTATCTATTATTCCTTGTACATTATTATGTAGACTTGTGATGGCGTTGGGTGGAGTTTCTTGGATTCAATGATGTTAACATATTTATTGATCTCAGCTAACTCAAGAAGTGTATTGGTTTTTTTAGAAATAGATACTCTAACAAATCACAGGTGAATATGGAAATCCAAGACAAAGATTGGATAATGATCCCAAAGATGTATAGGTCGAAGATGCAAATGTAGATTCCAAGCATGTGAATAGGTGAAAAGGAAAAAGGAGGTATATGGTATTTTTTTCATATGTATCATTATCTCTTACTGAAATTTTGTATCCTTGCATGACAAATTTTTAATGTATAAGTCATTCCTTGGTTTGATTTATAAGGTGTGTTGTAGCTAAAATACAAATACAACAAGATGTTTTTTCTCAACCAATTGTTCCTTGGTGAAATACTATATGAGGAATATTTTTTTCTATAAGAAATCCGATTAGAAGGTGCATAGAGTGTAAGATTGACTTGGATACATACTTTATCTAGATTGTTTTCCTAGAGAACTAGTAAGAACCATGGTTGGCTACCTAGGTGTCTTGGTAGATGGAAATATGTCAATAGGATGACCAATTGGTCAATCTTTAAAGAGTGGTTGATGTTATTACCTAGACTATAACAAGCTCATAGTCAAAGTACATTATAAAAGTGTTCAACCCAAAGTTACTATTGCTTCCCAATGGGTATGTTGCTTGAGATGGTAGTCTTATAAGTGAATGGAGGAGCATGGACACCTTGATTTAGATATAAAAGTGATGTTCTATAGTGAATAGCCATTGGTTGGTTAGCATGGTAGTTAAATTGGTAGTGGAGGTACGTAATTCTCATTGGGAAATCCAAGTTGCAATTGCACAATTAATTTGGAGGTGAAATGATGAGTTTGTAGCAAGGAAGACAAAGATATTTTTCTAGATGTGACAAATAGTTCTTTCTAGAGTTTGGTCCAAAGGATTCTAGTGACAAGTTCTTGTGTTGGTAGTGGAGATCAAATAGTGATGGATAAATGAGGTAAATTTTGTGTGTTTTGTTCAATAAAGGTAGTGACCATATGGAAATGTGAATCATTCCTTGTATTTGTAGAAAACCTAGGCTATTATGTCTAGATCCCATGTATTTGTTATTGAAAATTTTAGAGTTTGTAATTAGAATGATTTCGTCGATAAATGAATTTTTCTTTATGTTCTAAGAAAGAGAGAAAAAATAACAATGAGGAAAGTACTGGAAAACATCCCCATGATGGTGGAATTCATCCTAATGATGGTGGTGTGCAGCCCAACCGTGACAATATAATGGATACAAAATCAAAAGTATGGATTACAATTATTAATATTTACTTGCAGATGATGCAATTATAATTGTATTTCAATGGTAGAGCATGTAGATGAGGATGCTTGGAGAGAGTATGAAAACATGGTAGTTGAACCAATGGTATTGACTAGTCAACCTTGTAAAGACCGGATTTGAATTAACGTTTAAATTTCTACCAAATTACTGTAATTTCTGTAATTTCTATAAGCTTTATAAAGAAATAAACGTTTCAAAATTTTTAAATTATCTCAACACTTACACTAACACTTACGCAAGTAGAATTTGGCAATAAGTAATAAATCTATGTAAACAATCCATGAATTTGAATTTACATACCTCACTCTGATGCTATCCGCAGCTTGCTCCCTTCGCTCGCTTCCTTAGGACACCACCCCAAAACCAACCTCCCTGTCGACTAGTAGCGCCTAGCCCTAGGATATCAATGGATATCCTAGCCCTCCGAGCCCAAAACCTCCGCAGCCCCCCGGTGCACTGTAAATTCCACTATAAATTCCACTCTGTCACATACTCCCATCTCTCCCAAAATCTTTTCTTCTCCCTCGTAAAAATGAATAATCCTCTCCACTCCTTTCTCCCCCCCTTATTCCTCCTTCACCGCCCCCCTACATTAACTCCCACCTAACTCTTTATTACACCTTATCCATTCATTAATCCTCTTATCTCCTCGGGATCCTTATGTGATCCCTTCATGAATACGTAACTTGATTAAATGTTTTATTTTATTCTCCCTTTTTAATTTAATACTTTATTAATTAGTTAATTAATTAATAATAAATTTTATCATTAACCATATTGATTAAAGAGTTAATTATACTTTAAATGAATCATCTTAATCAAGAATAACTAATTAGTTAAGGTTATTTAATAACTAATTATAGTTTAGCTCATTTTTAAGATTATTTATTAAATTAATCATCTTAATAATTAAGGGTCATTACAAACCTGGTAAAGAACATTGTAATGATATTTGAACTAATGAAATACTTCTATGAATAATAAATAACCATATCAATTTAACCCTTTTTGTTATTGTAGTCGATGCCCCTCAGTGACAACTTGCACACCATGGAGAGTACACGACAAGACATACAATGCGTCAAAGATTGCATATTCACTAAGCACCAAGAGAGGGCCCAAAAATTGAAGCAGATAAAGAAATGGATGAGACAATCAACAAATATATGCAAACAAAGAAACAAAAAAAGAAGTGATTGTATATATTATGAGAAACATGTATAACAGAGACATATTTTGATGATTAAATTTATTAATATAAATATTTCTTGCTACAATTTTTGTTTTTCTACATTATTATGGATGAATCTTATACATTTTGTAAGTACAAACCATATATCTACACACACATACTTTCTTTCATTTACCTCTAATTTTTGTTTTTCTACTTTCTATGCATGAATCGTACTATGTCACTTTCAATTATTTTGACGTAGTACATAGATTGGTTATGGGGAAATGAGAGTGATGTGGGGGGGTGGGGGTGGGGGATGAGCTTACATATTCACATAGTTGGCCTTGTTCAGTAGCGAATAAATTATTCTCAAAACCAAGAGAATCGCACTTAAGTATTCCACTTTAGTCTTTATAGAGTCTCGTACAAGTTGATATGTCTATTTATTTATTTAATTATTATTCAGTCATATAACCTTTTATTCTCTAATGATTTAAGCAGATCTATGCAGTGGAAATGAAGCTAACAACTAATCTACGTGTGATGTGGTTGTACAAGCTCCTCCATCACCGATCTCATGGATGTAAGTAGTTAGTACTCATTTTTTCATTTTAGTTAATGTGTGTGCACAGTTGCCAAGTATTCATGTTGATACTGGTGATGTCATTTCTTGGTAGTTTTCTTTGAGGATAAATTATGTATATTTGAAATATCAGATTTTTTTTTTTTTTTCTAACCTTTGTTGATTGTGGTCATGTGCAACAAATGCCAATATTTGTAGGGTGTTTGTCTCACCTTGAAGATTGCATCCATACTATAAAAACAAACATAGTTTCAGGAATTGTGGGGTGTTTGCCTAACCCTAAACACTGCATCTACCCTAAGAAAATAAATACAGTTTCATAATTATTCTAGTTTTAAATCATTTATGTAGTTATGCTACATGATAAATTTTTATACAAGGTTTAGTTTTCATTCCTATCAAACTAAGGTCTCCTTTATTAGTAGAGGTTTTTAATGTAAATAATTTGTATTTTAATTTTATAATTTTTTTTTGGAAGTCTATGTCAGATGATACAGAAATAGGAATCATTCATATTACTAAGAAGTCAAACCTACCTAAGGACAAAGCTGTCAACTATTGAGAGGTTGAACAATTTCTAGAAGAAAATAAAAAGCTTCAAGCACAATAATTTTTTAAAAATTATAATTTATTATGGCAATCTACATTTTCTTATAGATGTAGATATATAGGATCTATGATGTCATATTTTTGCTTGTTATTCTTTGAGAATAACTTCAAGTAAACTTCAAATCAATTCAAAGTTATAAATGAAACTATACATATTTATTGATGCATGTAATCCCAAACCAATGTATATTTCGACCCTTTATTAAATTTTGGGCACAAATCGCCCTAGTATAAAGTCTTTATGGTTTACAACATATCCACAGTCATGTAATCTGTAAAATACCAACACCATACATAGATTTTTCTTCTTAGGGCATGCATTTTTCATCATGTCTTGTTTTCATGCATTTTTATGCATTTTTTGCATTTACAAGGAAAAATTTATTCTTTATGAAGGACATATGGTTTTGTGTTCCAAAATGCACAACTAAATATATGAAAATAAAATACAAACTCTATCATTTGAACCACTCAATTCAGAGGTCATATGAGTCTTAGGCGTGCATTTCACAGTAAGATGGTTTTACCCTCCATTTTACAAAACATCTTGAATATTGGTTCAAGGTAGAAGTCCTTATTCATTTGAAAATGCATTCTAAATAATATATATAGATTTATGATGTTATTAAATTCACCCCAACACTTAGATCATTAAATTTGGAGCTATAAAGAAGCATGTATGTGCATTTTCATTAGGCCACTTTCCATTGTTTTGGTCTCCAAATTTACAAGGAAAATTTTTCCTCTTTTACACAACAACCACTTTTATGTTTGCAAATGAAAATCTAAATATTACAGTTTAAAAGAAAAACATGAATATCGAGAATAATGTCATCTACAACTGGCTCAACCTCTTGGACTTATTATTCTAACAAATCTACTTGTTTCCTCTGTCCAACGCATCATAAACTTGGCTTTTAGTGTACAACATCCATTTGAATTTTTTTTTTTCCTTTATTTTCCACCCATCAAAACTTCGAGTCCAATGCTAAACGTCCAATCTCCAAGGGAAAATGCCCACTCCCATTGATGATCTGATGGAAATTACCCCCAACACATTGATGCTTCATTGGTATTCTAAAGGACCATTCCCACCCTCCTATCGCACCGCTAACGAACTTTTCCTAAAATAGAGTTTCCACACTGACGGAATTTGCCCACCCTAAAGTCACCACTCTCATAGAATTACCATGACATATCATTGGACCATTATCATATTCTTCCCTCCTTATCGTCTCTCCTCTGATGTCATGTTCCATCTGGATCGCCACGCCTCTAAGAGATGTGGCCCACTATAAATTCACAATTTCGATGGTATACACATCGTCTCTATGACAATATATACGGGTGATATCGTCTCAGGAAAGAAAAATGTCATTGGTATTGTGACATCATCTTGGAGGATGAAACTTTCGTGGAAAATGCCACGTCGAAACCTTTTGTGTTGAACGCATGACAACTATATGATCGTCATTGTTGCGATGAAAGTCTAGTGGATTAAATTTCTCTACAACTACCACATAGAAATTTTCTATGTCGAACGTATGATAGATGGATATGGTTTTCAGTAGTGCGATGAAAAGGATTTGAAAAAAATATGAAATCGAGTTCGTCAGAAGTTTAACATTGATTCATCGAAACGTCGTCGAAAATTGTGCCAAATTTACTAGTGCATGAATTACAATGGGAACCTTTGGTGATAGAGATGATTGAGTGCGAAGATGTTGAATCTTTGACACATATATCTAACGACGAACAAACTCTCTAGTGAAAAAGATAATTTTTTGAAGAAGATGGAATTGCATCAATGAGCAACTCAAGAGATTACGGCCAACATGGCACATATTCAAATTCTAAAATCTCAAGAGTAATAATAATAATATTTTTTTTGGATGATTAATTTGCAATAGATATTGTTTCTATACCAAGATATCCAAACATTAACCACCCAATTTACTTTCGAAATTATAAATTTGACATTTGTAAAAAATAACTAAAAATGCCATGGAGCTATAATGCCCCATGGTATCAGCAAATGATTATTCAACATTACCTGCAACCAAATATTTCCAACTTCATTTTGGATCAATAAGCAATTTAAATCCAATTGTTTCTAGTGTTATGTGTATTAAGTCACATCGTGATTATAAAATAAAACAAATTACTCAAAATTAACCATTATGTATACAATTTCATAAAGAGATGCAACATAATTCCTAGCAAGCCATGTTCCTGACTTTGAAAATAGGTAAAGTAGGTTTAGCATGCATTAGTACAATGAATGTGAGCCTACATGTCTTCCTCTACCACTTTCTTGACTTTGAAAATAGGTAAAGTAGGTTTAGCATGCATTAGTACAATGAATGTGAGCTTACCTGTCTTCCTCTATGCCAGATATTGTTTACTTTGCAAATAGAATAATAGTGTGGAAATGTCTGAATATGGGTACAACATTAAAAGCCTTGCGCCTAGTCTCTATACTTTCTTGGATGAAAGCTCCATCAAATTTTCCTTGGAGGAAAATATTGTGGTAAGGTAGCTATAAGTTAATAAAAGTTTCTAAAAATATATAACACTACATAATGTGATATCTTTAATAAAAAAGTATCACATGCACTGTGGGAAGGAAAAAAGGAAGGAAAATAATAATTTAAATTAAAAAAAATAAAAATGAAAAACAAAACATAAGTTATTTCCAAAAAATGATAAGATCATTTTAAATTAGTTATCATTTGAAAAGATCCAATAAAATGAAGCTTCACTAGATGATGTTTTTTCTTGGAAACAAGTTTAAAGTAACCACTGAGGGTTTGTATATGACAATAGCTACTCCAATTACCACCTAATAATGAGATAGAACAAGACAATGCTCATTGCCACTTTTTAAGAATTCCAAATCTATACAAGATCCAAATGTGTAATAGAAAATTATTATTTATTTTCAAAAGATCTGAAACATGTAAGGTATCTAACTCATTAACCTATTTATATTCATAATCATCCAAAAAAGTTAGACTAAACTTTTGAAGCAACACACTGACAAGTTATAGGAAACCTCAAAAGGATGTGTATGAGATGATTGATGGATGATATTCCAAGTTCATATAATTGTGTTTCATCTATGGAAACTTAGTTTATATACCTTATATCCAGATCACAAGTGATGTGATTGCTAACTCCTAAATAAAGTTTCTTTCCAGTGATGGTTGGTTGGTTCATGCAAAATTTATGTCACAATGAAGTGATGCATGCAGTTTTGGAGAAAATTCAAGGTGGTAGTGTGTTCAAAAATAAGTTATTTTTATTGAGTTTGATGATAAATATTTTCTATGTAAAGGGAATGTTTCTGTAATACCAATTGACATCCCTCCCCCTTATTTATTTGATCATTTGTAAAGAGTTGTTACCACTAGAGTGGGCTATGTGTTCACTAAAGGCAATGGATGTGGGCCATTATTTGTTTCTAGAGTCTGGGTTATATAAACGAGGGTACAATGTAATAGTCCCAGATTCCTGTATAAACTTAGAGGGGTCTAGATTTGTTGTATCGCGTTGTAAAGTGCCTCAAGTGGCCAGTCTTGGCTAGATTGGCCAAGGATAATGATGACAACTTTGTACAAATTTCTCAAGTTTACGTTTCCATATTAGATCTAGTATTTGATCTATGTATACATTCTTGTGTTTATCGCTCTCTTGCACGTGTAAAATTTAACAAATTTTTCTACATGAAAGTCCTAGAATTGAAACATCCCTAGAATTTTGATCTTGCTTTGGCCAAAAATTGGGTTGTTTCTATAAAAAATAAATGACAATGAATCCTACTTGTAAATTTTCTTGAAGGTTGGTTCAACCTTGTATAATATATGTACAAATACTATGCAATTTCCTCTCATAATTATTCACCTAACATACCATCGCATATATGACCGGTAGATTTTGCAATATGTATAGAAAATTTGAAGGTAAATATTTAAATGTAGAAATATTGAATCCATTCTTAACTCAATTGGAACTTCTTGATCTAGGTTCGTAACTATACATTCCATCCACAATACAAGGTTCTAAGGTGACTTTAATTTAGTGATAATGGGAAGTATATGGAAATTTCCTCCTTATCATAACAATAACACTAGAGTCTGGTATTAATTTGATTTATTATATTTTTAGAAATGAGAGAAATTCATCATAATTCAAAGGTTACTCTAACACAAATACGTGTCTCTAATAATAAAGCTCCAATTTTCAAACAATGGATCAATTTGATTTCTTGATTGAAGGTTCTCCATGATTCCATTAATTTTATGTTGTAGTCGAATTTTGTAGTCAGTTTGATTTCATAGGAGAATATCCATATTTAAAGTGACTCAATGCGAAAAGAAACTTATTTCTCCACTTTCATATTTTAGTTGATGAAGATCTAGGGCTTAAATTCTTCATCTAATCTAAAACCATAGTAAATATCAACACAATTCACAATTCATCATCTAATTAAAAACCATAGTAAATATCAACACAATTCACTCTGTTGCCATTTTAATATCAAGTTTCTTTCACTTTCTAAAGTATGTTTGAGATGGATCAATTCACTATGTTGCCATTTTAATATCATGTTTCTTTCACCTTCTAAAGTATGTTTGAGATGCATCAGTTATGCTAATAGAGATATTTGAGGCATGTCTGGGGTGTAACTTGTATTACAAGGTTAGTTACTAAAAAACCACTTGTATATCCTTACCCAAAAAATTAAATGACTTTAGATACATATACAACTTGGATTTTGATTGTGGTAAAGTTTATATTATTTACTACAGTAGATGAATTATTTTAGAAAAAAAGACTCTCACAAAAGAAAAATGAAACTAAAATCATTTTTGCTAAACAATACTAGCAAACAAACTTGTAGTTCCAAAGGTACCTTTCGTATCCCAATCCTTCTAGTATCAATGACGAGAATTCTCAGAATTTTATGGGCTCCATATTGGTTATGAAATAATCCAACGAAAAACCAAAGAATTGAACTATTTACTTTATAAGTCTATTGTAAACATATAAGGAAAGTTATTTACTTTATGATTTTCCCTACAATATACTAGAGAATTATTTACAATATAGATATACCATCCTTGTTGCATCATACTTAAAAAAATCTAGTGCTTTCAATGCACACATATGGGCATTGACAGCATTTTTAACATAGGTGAAGTCGTTCATATTCTCTCTATTCCAAATAATGAATTGAGGAAGACAACAAAGATCACCAATATTTAATTATTAAAATATTCAAGTCAAAATACTTCCACAAATTACAATGCAACCGGGAAGTAATACAACATGTACAAAAGACGAAAATTTCATCCGATTACTAGTTTTATTTTCTCACGGTCTAAGTTGAAAGAACATTTATGGAAACCTTCAATTGAATTTCAGTCAAGTAATTTATCCTTAAAAATTTAAACTATAATCTTCCAAGTATTTAGGTTATTACTTTCAAATATGCCATGTGGGATACTATTAAAGCATATAGTAACAAGTGACCCATATTCCTTTGTAATTTAAAATTTATGGTTTTTTTGCAAATTCTTGTATTGATTTTCCCTGGGCATCCTATCTTAATGCAATAAAAAGAATGACAAGAATGGATGATATACAGTTCTATAGAATTTCAGGACCCAAGTTGAATAAGACAACATTTCTCCTATGGGAAACTTAAGAGAAACCTTGGAGTCTTCTTTCAAGTCACAATAAATAAACTATGCCATAAGAAATTGTTATCAACACTATCTACCAGCTCAAGTTGTCTAACATAGTATATCCTACAAACTTCTAAATATAGTAGTAGGGTACAGTGTCCGATTCATATCCTCTAGTCTCAAAGGGAGTGTATTAAATTTACCATGTACTAGTTTCAATTCACTTAGTTTATTTTCCTGACTCAGATATAATTCTGGGTCCATAAACTACCATTGAAGAACCAATTGACCAAGTGGACCTATCTAAGTTTATCTAGTGTATAAGGCCACGGAGATAGCCTCATTAGAGGAATTGACAATTAAATTAGTAGACCCATAACCAATTATAGATGCATATCAAGTTGATCTTGATCCATCTTAACCCTAAATCCAGTATTTGCTAGTGTGTTAGTTCTTTATTAATTCTTGCGTCTTTCTAGGTAATCTTAGTATATCAATGACTGGTTTCCCTACAATATAATATGTTTGAGACCAAGTACTAGTTTACCTAAAGATGACCTATTATTAAACAATTTAAAAAAGGAGTAAATAGTGTGCATGATGAATACAAAACTTTGTTGTTTCAAAAATTCCATGACATGAGACTTGGGTCGTCAGTGGGATGGTATGGAAGAAACAAGTACAATTAGAAATATTATCAAGAACAAAAGAAAAAAGGTGTTTAGCATATTTTATTGTCTCAATGACTAAACGAGAACCACATTTTTTGAGAATTTGTACATAAACTTCTTCTTCCTAGTCTGCAAAGTTGAACAATAAAACCAAAGCATATTGAAAGATGAAAATTTGTGTTATGATGTGGTCCTCCTAGTTGGCTCGGTTTTTTGGTTAGTGAGTTTGCAGGGGTCTATTCCTTCATCAAATTCTGAGATTAGTACCATATGTAATACACTAGTTATTGGTTTTCTTTCATTTGGCAAGCCAAGCCCTGTCATAGTTGTGGTTGGTTGGATTGAACTTGATAGCGTGTCCCCTCCTCTTAGTTGAGACTAAGATCTAGCACGATTTGCACCTAAGTGACGATGTTAGTTTCTCCTCACTTGAAGAATCCTCTTAGATTCCATTCCAAGAAACCTTGGAAAATGGAAAACTCGAGCATAGTGCACATGAATTCTACAGGGAAAAATACCTCCAAATAATTGTCATTTCCATAAAATTAGGGAAAAATACATTAGAATAATTTCCATTTCCATAGAACGAGGGGAAATGTGAGGGTATGGTTTTAATTTTATCAGGAAAAAATGGGTTTCCTTGCCTTTCCCTCACAAATGTCAATGGGCTAAGGGTTTTATAGGTAATTGTTTTTAAACAAATTTTTGTCTATGTATAGTCAAACCCCTCTATACAAATAATCCCCCCAACAAAAATTTTAGACCTTCTAATTTTTCCCATGGGCTAAATTTTACTCCTAAAATTCACTATGATTAAAACATGTAGGAAAAAAAGTATGGAGTGCATCCAACATAAGATATTTCGAGAGACGACATGCAACACAGCTTCAAAATAATGTGTATTGTTTATGAAACAAACGTTGCTATGGTATGTTTTTTTATTTACGTAATCATGTATATTCAACTATATAAATGTAGATAAATGCTTATTACAAGTTATCTCTATGTTTGTAGATGGAACATGAAGAGGTGGAACATAAAACAAATAGGATAAAAAAACATTAGGTTTAATAGCCAAATTAGAATATCACCTAAAAGTGATGAAGAAATGAGGTATGTGAATGTTGATAGTAGTTCAAGTGATGAATGACAATCAATATAATTGAATGTTACTACAAGTTGTATGTTTTGGAATATTTTTCTATGAAAATCAAGGGCTTTGTTTAATGTACTCGACATATTGTCCCAATTGCATGAGGACATGTTACCAATAAGTGTAACAATTACATATTGATTGCATTTTGATTATTGTAGACCTTTATGGTTGTCCCATTTTGTATGACAATGGGTCTCATATTCATATACAATAAAATGAGTTTATTACTTTATTACATTGTCGAATGTTGTAAAATGTTTTGTTGTTGATTAATTAATATATGGATGATTTACATTATTACAAATAACAAATTTGTAATCCACTGGATAATGCAATAATGTAGTCATTATATAAAAACACAATAACAAAAATATAAAAATCAATATTATTATAAACAATATTTGATTTTGAGATGATTAATTGAAAATTTATAAAAAACAATTAATTAAAATATATAGATATCGATGCATTGCATTCTTTTCAACTCACTCAATAGTGTGTGCCATAAAATAGACACTAGTGCGTTTTTATGAGACATATGCACCGATGCCTATTAAGTACATTGCAACACCAATGCTAAAAATTCTGAAAAAAAACAATGTTACTTTAAATGACATAATGCATGATTATATTTATTGCTTTGAAGTATTGTGGTGCACATGATTACAATATGCACAAGTGCTTTACATATCATAATTCACTAGTGCTTAGTAAAAAAGAATGGTGTTGAAATCTCACCTCAAATATTCGAAATTTTGCATCCCTCCAGTGCACATGGTATTATAGGCACCAGTGCATACAAACCATATGCACATTGGTGTTCCATAAAACAAAAAAGAATGACTCGATGGGTAATATTTATACAAGTATTGATGCAGCATGTAAACAAAATTGAAATCGGTGCATAATAATTGTATGAGCACCAATGCTTTTTTATGTTTATGCACACATCGGTGCATGTTACATAAACACACGCATGTATGTGTTACCAATGCAAGCATTGAAAAAAAACATCTCCTACAAGGTGTTATCTTTGTAGTGTTTCCTCCACGGATGTTTTGGGTGCCATGATTAGGTTGGTTGTGAAGTAAGAATGGTTTTATAAGTATAAACAAGGTAACAAGCTAACAACAATAGCCTCATACCCTAAATGATGTTTCATGGTCTCAATAACCATGAAAAATACCTATAATCCATAAAACATTGCATCTTTGGGGAATCTTTCGACTATGACTGGTTCACCAAGGAAAATTATGATGCTTTTAGTAACAACAATGGGTCTTTACATCTTCAAAATGGTTAGAGAAGTATAACAAGGTCATTGGGAATTTAACAAAGCTTTTCAAACTCAAGCATGGTGAAAGATGCATTGAAACACCACACAAGAGCATTATATGCAGGGATGATTTTAAGGATGGAAATTTATTTTAAAATGTACAAACCTTGGTGAATCTTACTAATCCTTCATATGCTAACTATAAATGTTTGGCGATATTTTTGTGAAAATATTCAAATTTCTAAGGATTTTATATAATTTTTATAAATTTTTGGCAATTTTTGAGGTAAAATAATTTTATCCTATAGAATTTGGGCAAATAATTTTTAAAATAGCGAATCTTGTTTTTGGAAAAAACATGGAAAATTAGCCCATGAGAGAAATTTAGCCCCTAAAATCATCCATGATTATATGGAATCTTTGGCCTCCAAGTGTGATATTGCTTCCATTTTTTGGGTTTTGGGTAGTAGTGTGGGGTGTAGGGGATTAGAGCATTATAGAAAAGGAAACTAAATACCTTAGAAAAATTAACCTCCTATGCCTCAAAAACTATGAGCACGGGGGATTCACCTTATTGACCAATATCTTATCATGTTCATTCATAAAGGGGGGTTTTTTATTATGAAAAATATAGTCAATATATTGTAGGTATTGTGGGAGGGGGGGGGGAGATGTACAGTATTGGGGGTACAAAAAGGGGTATTTGGTAAATAAAATGGATATCTAGTTAAAATAATAGACTTTTCTTATTAATAGGGGTATTCTTTAATATCCCATGAATGAACGCGCTATGTCACAAGTTCATTGAGTGGAGACCTAGTGACTATGAGAAAGGTTTGCAACCACAACACATGCCCTCTCTATTGGGTGTTTTATCCCCAAGTTATATTCTATGGCCATTAGGCAGTTTTTCACATAGGAGATGAACATAGGGGCTTGTTACACATGATTTTGGTCACTGGTGGTGTCTCAACAATGATGTATTCAGGTTCCCAACAAGGATATTTTGCCTGAGAAAACTGGCTCCTGTCTTCTTCCAAAAACATATTTTTAAGATAAGTTTGTAGGCTGCCTATGGTATAGGGTGTGATAATCCTTCATTCTCATAGGCCACCCACACTTAGGGTGCGAACTTCTCGCAATCTTCTCCATATATAGGGTGCGAACCTGTTTTTAAGCTTGGAAAGGAGAAGAGGTCTTGAGGGTTATAGAAGGGAATCTTCTAGAAAATGAGTTGGTATTCGCATGGTTGTGATTCTACTAACTTCTTAGATTTGATGGGATCATCCTCATCCATGTAACCATCTCTCCTTGAAAGGTTTCTCATGGAAAAGGTGAAGCAAGATTGAATGAAGAATTGGTGAAAGAATTGTATGAAGAACCCTACTTGGACAGAATCTTGAAAGCTATATTTGGTCTATCAAGAGATTTAGGATCTTCTTCATGCAAGTTCAGAGAAAGTGTGTGTGTTGGAACTGTTATCCCCAATATCTAGGGATAACTAGGAGATCATGTCTCAAGGCCCGCAGGTCCTAGACATGGAGTACGGAGAGCAGGATTGACCTAAGCATGGCCCTGGAGGGCCCATCTTTCTTCTTCTTCACCAGATTTGTCTGTCAGTAGCAACAACTTCCATCACCATTGGCTTGGACTTGCATCGAAGAGGACTCTTGCTCCATGAGGTAATTGGTCCAAGGTATCATGGTATGTGTCATATTTGATCATTATAACCCTCTTATATATGCATTGGGTTCCTTTCATTTCTGATGACTACTTGGATATTACACTAATCCACTTGACCATTGTCAGGGTGATTGTTGGGGTGACTTAGCAAGTTGATATTCATGTGTTTCGGTTAGCCACCAAGGGGGATGTGCAGAACCATTGTCCGCTCCCACCATTTTTATCATTTTACATCTTATATCCCGCACATCTATCCCATTCCCCTAGTCCGACCACTAGGATGACCTTTGAGGGTTACATTTTGTCTTGTGGGAAGAAGGGGCCAAAGGCCTAGGGGGTAAAAGCAGCTGGTAAAAGATAAAATCCATAGGAAATAAAACCTAGAGATGCTTCGCCCAGGAGATCCCCGAGAAGGAAATAAAACGCTTCTCGATAAGAAACTAAAGGGACCCTAAGAAAAATAATAAAAAAAGACCTAACTAAGAGGATGGGAGGTCTCATCACGAGCCAACCCATTATGTTCATAGGTATCTAGCAGTATGACATTTCCACTATTTGGTCAGCACGCTAGGGTAGTGACCTTTGGTTGCATGGCCAAGGGAAAGGGGGTCTCATCACGAGCCAACCTTATCATCTCTGCGAAGATACCAGTGGGTAACATTGTCAGTTCTGGTCACCAAGCCAAGGTAGTGTCCTCTGGTCATACCTTGAAGTAAAAAAGAGAAAATAAATAAATAAAAAGATAAAGGCAATAAAGGGCTTGGAAAAAATGCATCAATGACGGGTACAACTCACCTCCTACAAAGGCACCCACAGACAAAACCTTCCCTTGGTCTTACTATGACTTGACATCCCTAAAACCATATCACCTCATAAAACATGGCTTGAATGATCTTCTGAGGAAACTTTACTTATCTTGTGGGTATTAGCCCAATAGGTTATTCTGTCAGTTTCTTCAGCTTTGTGTAGTAGATCTGTGTAATGTATTTGAGCTCTTAAATGATATGTTAGGGATTTCATGCATGTATTTGATACATTTAATGATGAAATATGATTTGCATTTCTATGATCCCGAGGACTAATGAGCCCATGGAGGGCGTATTCATTGATGTGCAGAACCGTACCCGGCGAAAAGTTAGCAGTGGACCAGTACACATGGGGATATGATTAGTTCGGACCTCCATGGGGCTGAAAATCCCATCAGATGGTTGTTGGGATGGCAGAGGCAGGACAACGTTATGATGAGCCCTTGCATGAAGAAGACAGAAGGACATCCTTACCAAGACACTTTGGCAGAGATCGGCCTAGGGGGGATCACCCACTGCAAATGAGATGATGGCTTTGATGGACAAGATACCACCCAAGGCAGGCTGGATGTTTTCTAGAGCATGTGGCAGTGTGCTGGGATCATTTGGCACATGTGGCAGCTTGCAGGATCCCTAGAAGAGCCAACGTTTTGCCTTTTGGATGCTGATCTTGCCCAAAAAGGGCCAACGTCCCCCTCATAGGGGCCTGAAGTCTCCCTTTTAGCTCATAATTATGACATTTTAGCATTTAATGTGACAAATAATGTAAAACAGTTAGTCAGCCTTGTCGGTTGTTTTAATGACCTATTTTTGTAATTAAAGGTCATTTGAATGATATAAAGAGAGGACGTTGCCTCTCATTTTTAAGATAACACAACTCACTCTCTTGTGAGAGAAACACTTTTAGTCTTCTGTATTTGTATTAGGCTCTTGGAGTTGAGGCGCTACACTTGTGGAGGATCATCTTTGGCATGTTTATGGTGTTTTCTATCATTTGGAAGGTTTACAACTAGGGTTTGATAATCTCTTCATTGCTTTGTAAGTGTACTTCTCATGCAAAACTTCTTGATTGAATGGTTGTAGGTTAAATATATTACTTTTATGGTTACATTGTTATTATTTTTCTTAATCATTGAAACCCTAGGGAGCAAGCACACAAGTAGGTCCTTGCTTCATGTCCCCATGATAGAAGACTTGTTTAGCCATTGATTAAGGAGAACCTAGCCTAGTCGTTGCTACACTAGTTCCCCTTTTTCTGAGTTAGTTTCTTAACATAAGTTGAAGAAAGAAGACGTCCTAGGACTAATTGATTTTACACCTAGGGTTTGACTCTTAGGGTTTGAAAGGCCTTGGCCCTACAAAACTTTTCATCCCTAGATTTATGTTTTGAAGCTAGCCGTTTTTGCCAAAGAGTTTTAAGGAAAGAGGGAGGAGCATGAGGCCTTGCTTAAGCAACACCGGAATGAGCATCCTCCCCTTAGGGTTTTGACTTTGTGGCCCTGCCATTGCAGCACTAGAAAGCCTAACCCTCTTGTCCTTGAATTTAGATTCTCCCGAGACTTTAGCCTTGCTGCTTGACTCCATTTACCCTAAGGCACTAGTCTAGAACTCCAACGTTGAGTCAATTGTGTTAAAACAACCTTTCAAACTTCCAAAATTTGAAACCCTAACTAGCCCTAGAGACTTACTAACCCTAATTCTATGATGATGTCATGCCTCTTTTGAACCCTTGTCTGATATAAAACGTTGTGGCTTTGTCATCTAGCAATAGACATTGATGTGTAGGTTATTTTCATTGGCTTGATTAGCAAAACATCCATCTCATTGTCTAGCAGAACTAACTTAGAATAGGGCTGACGTCACCCTTATTATAGTGACGCAGCAACCTTTGCATGTGAGCATATTAATGATATTTAAAGCATTGTGATAATTCAAGGATTGATTTTATACATTGAACGCTATATCATTTCCAGTGTTATTGAGAAGTAATATTATAAGCCATGGTTATTTTTTTGCAATCATTGACTTCGTCAATAATTACTGCTATATATGCTCATACATAATAAAGATAGTCATCAATTTATGAAGTACTAACCACTGTTGCACATTTTAGTTTTATTTGCCTTGTCTCGCAAACAGGTGCCTGTTCTGTGGAATACCTTCATTTTGACTATCTTTCTTGGCAGTAATCTGTGAAAGGGAAAACCTACTTTAACCTCTTGAGCCTTAATCCATTGATCCTTTTCCTTTCAACACCCCAGATTACTAGGGACGTCTCCCTTGGGAATAGCCACCCTAAATAGAAAGAGCTCCCCATCGAGGTGACAGTGGGTGGGGAAGCTCCTGTTACGCCAGTTTGGTCCCTACCTTCCAGCTACTTGACCTAAACTACAAACTGAGTGATAACAGGAGATAAGGGTCACTGAAAGGAAGCTGGAAACATTAAGGCGATCAGGTTGTATCTTCTACTTTCAATTAATATGATACAGTGACATGTCCTTTTCCCATAAAGTCACTCTTACTTTATTGTGTAACTCCTTGATCATATGCATAAGTTCAAATTGAATATACTTTGCTGTCTTCACTTTGGTTGGTTTGTGTTGTCTTGAACTTGACTTCATGAGAGCGCTGGAGCGAAGAGGGAGCAACATAGACCTAAGGAAGTGATATCAAGGTATGTCACTCATTCCTTCCCTTTAGTAGATTCAATGACTACAACTTAGGGAAAGAGTTGTGTCCTGGCCTATTTTGTTCTAGATCCAGGTGGATTTGGGGAGATCTGTTAGTGTCTGCACCTACCGATTTGTCCGATAACAAAATTGGTGACTCCACTAGGGATGCAACCCATTTTTGGTGGTTTTTGGTGGTTTTTCCTTGGCCATTTTCTCTTAACTTTCCATTTTTCATTTCCATCAATCTCTGAGTCTTGAGGAGACCTTGATAGACTCCCTGTGTCTAGAAGTTCCTTAAAATTTTTTGTCTTTTTTCCAAATTTTTCTTAGTTTTAGGCCTTTTCGCACTACACCCTTATGTAGCCTACGAGAACCACTATAGTTCATATCCTGCTTTGTAATTCAGTGTGAACTTCTTGCACTCTACTTGTGTTTAGCCTGCGAGAATCCTTGATTCTCGCACTATACACCACTACCAGCCTGCGAACCCATTTGTAGTTTTTTTGGATTAAGGTTTTTTGTATCCTCAGATGCCCAGATTTGTATGTGTGTCTGAAAGGAACTTCTCTGGCCAGTGATTGATTGCTTCTTGACTTTGAATCTTGTGAATTATTAGTTTTCATAAATCGAAAGCTCATCTTGTTCATTTTTCTGAACTGTTACGTCTTGAAATTTTCTTAACAAGGATATAATCTTTGGTTTCAAAATCCGAGTGCTTGTTTGATTGGTAGTCGGTGATTGGTTTAAAAGATGGGATCAATTGTCTTTTTCAATTGCTCATTACTTGGAAAATTGTTGCCCATGTGCATTTGAAGAGACTGGTCTTGTCAGTTTGTTATTTTTGTCTTCATTGAAAGATTAGTTTGGGTGTTGTTTGGGTATTTCTTTTTCATTGGTTGCTTGTTTTTTCTTGGTTCCACCACTGTTGTTTGGTTTCTAATAACAAATTAAAGACATTTTCTCTTTTTTAAGCAACGTTTTATTCAATAATATTGGCATTCAATTATTGAAATAGAACGAATAGAGAATTTGCATTGTTCATGATTGATTGATATTGCATTTCAGAGACGATCATACATTATAGTTCATATTGTTCTAGAAAATTCCTCTTTCCCTCCTATAAATAGAATTCATCGAACAAATATTTTGTATCATTCATTCCTATTTATGCATTGTTGGGATAGAGTCTCACTCAACATCGGTTTCGTTTCCATCTCCTTTGAGTAACAACAACCTTTAATAATATTGCGCAATTTTAAAATTTTAGTAGTAACTTTTTCTAGTGCTCTTTTACATCAACATTAGCTAGGCTAGAGATTTGGAATAGGTAGTGAGACACACTCTCCAAAGAACAAAACACACAATAACATCTTATGGTAAGGAGTGTCAAATTTCATTTGCAACATTTTTTCCTGGGAAGCCCTTCTCACACAAGGGTCAAACCTGAGGTTGCATCGACATTGACAAAGTTACTCACCCTGCTTTGTTGATATCGATGTAGAGATTACATGTATTACGAGGGTCACTTGAAGGTATACCCACAATGATGAGTGGAAGCCTCTCAAGATGATTTTGAGCTAGATACCCTGCCCTTCCATGTGGATTAGACTGTTGACTGTTCTCCCAGGCGTTATTGTTGTTGGTGGTAACCTTAGTAGCCTATCCTCTTAGGGTCTTACACAAGGTGACTGTGAAGGGGCAGGTCTTCATGGTACCTAAAATCGACATTGGCCAAACTCACTCAGGATCCTTGGAGGGTATACCCACGATTATGTGTGGGAGCTTACACCAGGGTGTAAGTCTGTTAAGCAGGTCGTCAACATAACATTTCCACCCTAGCCCAACCCCTTCTTTTCTTGTCATTGCAACATTAGATTTCATCACCAACTGGTGACTTCGAAATTAGAAGGTCTTGTTTGCTTAGTTTTTCTTCATAGAGTTTTACTAGCGCATGTTGTTTGTTTAACCAAGTTGACCATAGAATTTCCTTTGTAAGTTTCTATCTCGATCACAATTGACCCTCCATGTTGTTCACGTAGAATGCAAGGCTTACCCCCAGAAAATCTAGAAGGTTCTCAACCCTTGCCTACCAACTCACCGGACGACTCTCCTCAAAAAAGTGAAGTCCAAGACATTGCCACTCCACAAATGGAAAGACCTAACTCTCTAGAATGGTTTCGAATTACCAATTCTTCAGAGGAATTTCGACTTCATCCCAACTCCGAGAGACGTATTGTGCGGGTGAATTCTTCCAGAGACTTAGTTGTTCAGTCTTCTGGATCACCAACCAGACCTTTTATAGGACCCGAGGGTCAAGATCCTTTTTGGACTACTGGAATTTTTAGACGAGATCTCTTTGGCTCAGAAGTAGGCATTGATATCACTGTCTCACCTGAGCTGCTCGAAACATCTGATCCAAATGCAGTACCTTTTACTACTGCTTATTATTTTCCTGGTAAAGAAGCTCCGCGAACTGACCACATCTTGACTCTCCCTCTACAAATGTCCCATTACACAGATACTATGAGTCCTCACACTAGGATTACCACAGCTAGGCAAGCCCCCATTGGCACACTGCTCTTGCCCAGAGTCACCCCAACATTTCCACCTGGATATCATGCATTGAATGCTTCCATTCCTGCTCCTACACAAATCTCATCCAGGACTTTTAGCAGTTCCACTCCTTCTGGGCACCATCTTCCCAGTTTCATTCTGACACTTCCTCCACCCCCTTTTAGAGTACCTTTTCCATCCTCTATCGGAGGCACTGATACTAGTGGCACCATTTCGTCGTTCACACCGAATTACCAGATTCCTGTTGGTGGACAAATTCACCAAGGAGGCCAAACTCAGCTCCCTTTTGTAGGACAAATCCCAACCAGGATGCAACCCTTGATTGGGGGGAAACCCCCACCAAACCCACCCTATGGACAAAACATACCTCCGTCCTTGGCCCAGTATTGGAATCATCTTATACAACATAATCCTCACTCGACTAGGGGGTAACAACCTCAGGCTAGCTCCGTCATACCCCCTAGTACAGGCCAACCCTATTCAGGTACATCTAATCCTATTTGGGGCTTGAATGCTCCACCCCATGCCTCTTTTCAAGGGTACAATCCTATGAATTAATTGCTTCCACACCAATAACCGAATCTTCCTAAATCTTCGCATTATATGCAAACTTCTTATGGTCCCATGGGTTTACCGACGGGACTCCCCCCCCAAAGTCACCAGTACCCACATGTGAATAGACAGTTGCCTTTCTTAGCCACCCTGGATCTCTTGGATCTATCGAGGATTTTAAATGATCTGATCTGTCACTCTCCTCAATGGCCCTCCATAATGACCAAACTACCATCCGACATCCCTAAATTCGATGGTAAACCGAGAGAGGACCCGAACAATCACGTAATGACTTTTCACCTTTGGTGCTCATCGAACTCGTTGATGGATGACTCTATTTGTTTACACCTTTTTTAGTGCACCCTTACGGGTTCCACTGCGAAGTGGTATATAGAACTACCATGAGGCTTCTTCAATGACTTCAACACCCTTGCTATGGATTTCCTCACCCACTACCAATTACAGATTTGCTACGAAATGGGAACCAAGATTTTGAGTTCTTTCAAACAATCTAAGGCCACCCATATCTCTGATCACATTCATGAGTGGCGATGGAGACGACATCTCATCAAACTCAAACTTCCCGATCAATTGCTAGCAAAGTGGTTGATGAAATCATTCATGAATGACATCGGTCGTGACATTTCCATGGGTAGAGTGGTCACTGAAGAACAGGCAATCAATCATACCCAATACCTAGAGCTTGTATACTCACAAACAGGTACTCTTTACGACTTACTCCCTGACGTGCCTCGTCCTTATACTTCTACTACTTTGACCACTCTCACTACTTCTCATGTAGCCAATGGTGTGATTGGCACTTTCCATGCCCAACCTCATTCCGTCCAAACCTCTAGCAACAACCCCAAACCCATTTCTACTAATGTTCAAAATTTTCCATCTCCTACCCCTCCCACCGGCAAGACTTCTGAGGTAAATGTTGTTCAATCTACCCCCACTGGCAAAAACAAATCCAGAAAAGGAAAGGGTAAGAATAAGGAGGAAAAAAATAATTCACAAGAAGAGAGAACCAAAACACCACATGTTGACGATAGGGATAAGTGAAAACCCCAATACCCTTGTGTTATCTGTGGTGATGATCACTACACTAAGAATTTTGCACGACGAGCCAAGGTTACTAAGTTCCTTCAAGGGATCACGAAACCACCCACTCCAGTCATATTATCACAACCCTTCCCCTCTCAGCAACAGGCCCAATTAGTCATTCATGACCAACCAACCCCCTCCAATACATCTTATTTCTTAATGTATATAGAAGATTCAAATAAAAATGACATCACACTTACCACTCAAGCCAAAGATTATTCTTCCTCCAAAGAAAAGGTTGACGTGATCCCTCCTTCGTTGATCCAACCATCTCCCATGACTCCACCTACCAATGGTCCTCTTCATCTCGAATGACCGAGCCTCAATACAGTTATTCTCCCTCCTCCAAAGGGTGTTGTTTGAAAATCGGCTTTCAATCCCCATGGCCGTGCTACTCAGAACTACAGTATTGTCAAAGATCTGGCCCCAACGCCATCCACGATGTCAGCCCTCGAATTCCTCCAGAGTTTTCCTATACAACGGAAGGCACTGTTGAAAGCTATTGGTGGAATCAACCCTACGGATATAAATTTAATAATTTTTGACATGGAAGATCACATTGCAAGGTTACCCCCTCAACTCGCATTCTAAATACAAGCTATTATCTCTGACAAAAACAATTGTAGAACAGTTATCAACGAGGGAGCCTCGACGTGTGTCATGTCTCTTAGCTGCTAAAAAACCATCGACTCTCCTCTTTTGAATGAATCCCACAACATGCTCAAAGCCTTTAATGGCTCTGGTTTTAAGCCTTACGGTGTCCTCCCTTCATTGTCGATTACGTTAGAAGGAAAAACGGTCCAAGTTGAAGTGGAGGTCTTTGACTCTCCTCTCGATTACAACCTTCTACTTGGTCGTAGCTGGATTAATTCCATGCACACAATTGTGTCGACTCTTTTCTTTGTCGTGTGTTTCCCACATCTAGGAAAGGTAATGACCGTTGACCAATTATCCTTCTTTAACATTTGATACACGTACGTGAAACATACTATTCATTTCCAAAACTCCCCCCGGATACAAGAACGTCGGCGTGGGTCTTCTAAAAGACTCCTCGTTAATGGGTACCTTCCCCATCCCACCACCCAATGTTCCACATATGTCCATCGTCTTGATCAACATGATCTCCACCTCTATTCATGAATGCCCTATGTCTCACGACCCATGGATGGTACCCAACCCTGATGATCATCTTCATTACGACGACGAAAGGACTTTGAGTCCGATCGAATTCACCTATTAGGCCATTAAATCGAAAACCCCTTCTACCCCCTCTCTTGGTGATTTCTCTCTAGATCCTTTCTGCAACATTTTTCCCATGGATGAGATGATTATGTTTGTTATAGAAGACACCCCCTGGGACGATGGACATCATCATTCCATCCTCTTCTTGGAACAACACACCATCGAGAGCTACCAACGGGTCTCGACACCGTCGACTATTGTCGTCATTTCTATCATTCTTGAGTCTACACACGATGTCTTTTATGAAGGGAACTTAAGTAATATCTTACACACCATCCCCCTCGACATATCCATAAAAAATGGAATTGTCGAAAATGTGCACATCGGAGCTTCGTGCTCCCCTGACGAAATTGTCCCCTACAAGTCGTTGTTCAAAGAATTTTGTGACATCTTCGCCTGGAGCTATGAACAAATGTTGGGTATTGACCCCGTCATTGTGATACATGAGATTAAGACATACCCAGATGCTAAACCCATCTGGCAACGCCTTCATCTGGTCCACCCATGTAAAGTGGTCGCTATCAAGCTTGAAGTCGAGAAAATACTCAAAGTTGACTTCATTTACCTGGTGGCTCTCACTGACTGGGCTTCCAATCTTGTCTCGATCGACAAGAAACAAGGTATAATCCACATGTGCATTGATTATAGGGACATTAACAAAGCTTGTCATAAAGACAACTTTCCTACCCCCTTCGTTGACTAGATCGTTGACGATTGTGCCGACAGTGAAATCTTCTCTCTAATGGATGGTTTCTCCGGATATAATCAAATCAATATCGTTCCCACGGACCAACACAAAACTGCTTTTATCTGTCCTTGGGGCACTTTTGCCTATCGAAAACTTCCTTTCGGTTTAAAAAATGCTGGTGCAACTTTTCAATGCGCTATGTATTACGCCTTCCACGATATCAAACACATCGTGCAACCATATCTAGATGACTTACCTTCTCATTCCATGCATCGTGCCGATCATACACTACACCTCCAAGCCATTTTCCTTCGATGTTGGTTTTACCACATATGCCTGAATCCTCACAAATACGTTTTCTGTGTAGAATTCGGTCTAATTCTAGCCTTTATTTTTTCACATCAAGGGATCAGGGTAGATCCTTTGAAGGTTGAGGCGATTCTCAATCTCCCTCCTCCTTCCTCTCTCTGCAAGTTAGAAGGTTTGCAAGAGAAGGAAAACTTTCTTCATTGTTTCATCCTGAACTACGCCGAGCTAACTCTTGGATTTACGCGATTGCTCAAGAAATGGTCTGAGTTTGTATGGAATACCACTGCCAGCAAAGATTTTGAAGATTTGAAACTGTCTTTGACATGTACCCCACTTCTCTTCCCACCTGATTACAGTCGTGATTATTTCCTCTACCTCACAGCCTCGAACTACACCATATATATGGTTCTCATCCAGGAAGATGATTCTCTCAATGAACATGTCATATATTACTTGAGTCAGAGTCTTACACCTACCGAAACCGAGTATTTACATGATGAAAAACTTGCCTTGGTAGCCGTCCAATCAGTTCAACGCTTCCGACACTATATTCTCTCTCGCAAGACTACGATAATTTCTAACTGCAACCCCATGCAACACATTCTTACATGTCAACTGCTAGGGGGAAAATACTCCAAATGGATCGTGATACTCCGAGAGTTTGACTTAGAATTCGAACACGCTAAGTCCAAGAAATCCTTAGTGTTTTCCGAGTTGATATGTGACATTCCCTACTCTAAGATGGAAAATGTAGCAGCCGATTCATTAACTGATGAATCCCTTTTCCTGATTAGTTCTAATGATATTTGGTATGGAGATATCATCATATATCTCCAAACCTATACTTTGCATCCCAATTTGTCTAGTACTGATTGCCGTCAAATACACTACCAAGCCCGTCAGTACATTATCCTCGGTGATACTCTTTATCGTAGTGGGATTTACTCCATTTTTCGACACTACCTCACGTTTGATGAAGATGAGAAATCCCTAAATGACTACCATTCTGGAGCTTGTGGTGGTCATATGTCTGGCTATGCCACTACCTAGAAGATCTTATGAGCAGGGTATTTTTGGCCTTCTTTATTTAACGATTTTATAATTATTGTCCAAAAATGCCACACTTTCCAGACCTACAACAATAAAATATGGTCACACCTTGCTCCTCTCCATCTCGTGGTCTCCATTGTTCCTTTTACGAAATGGGGTATCAATTTCATGACATGTCACCCTCACTCGTTCGGGGGGCATGGATACACTATTGTAGTTATAGATTATTTTACAGAATGGGATGAGGCAATGCCAACATTTGACAACACTGGAAAGACTGCAACATTATTCATATTCAATCACATAATAGCTCATTTTGGTGTTCCTCAGGCTATCGTCACTGATCACGGTAGCCACTTTAGAAACTTCATGATGTCCAAACTCACTGAAAAGTTGGGTTTTCTCCATGAAAACTCAACAACCTATTACCCACAAGACAACAACCAAGTCAAAGCAATTAACAAAGTCCTCATTACCATGCTTCGACTAATGATGGGGATTCACAAAACGAGTTGGAATACGATGTTGTTTTCAATGTTGTGGGCTTACCGAACATCCGTTAAGTCTGCTACTGGGTGTACACCATTCCAGTTAGTCTATGGTCTAGAAGCCATCCTGCCGATTGAATGTGAGATACCCTCCCTAAAACTAGCCGTCGAACTCCTCCCAAACACCTCTATTGAAGAAGAATGTTTGTTGTATCTCATGAGATTAGACGAAACTCATCATGACACCACCCTAGTCATAGAAGCCCAAAAGCAACGCATAAAACCCAATACGACAAACATGTCAAGGCTTGTGTATTTTTCAAAGGTGATCCGGTTCTCCTTTACGAACAATATCGAGATATGCTAGGAGCAAGAAAATTCGAAGCTATGTGGCGAGGTCCTTATATTGTTAGACGAGTTTTGGAGAAAGGAGATTACAAGTTAGTGGACTACGATAGTATCCCTTTGAGTGAACCCAGAAATGGGTTGTACTTAAAGAGGTACTATGCCTAAAGATCACCTATGCATGAGTTCTTGTATTTTATTGTACCATACTTTTTGTGTGTTACTGTAGTATGCATTTTTTTGTTATTTGGTCTCTACCCTCGACCGCTTATATTACATTATTCTTGGTTTCTAGATGTCCTAGTCTTTGCTACCCCACATTGGCTTCATTGATGCCGGTAGCCGTCGTACTCAAAACCTTTCTTTTGCTGCTTGGGAAATTTACGCCTCTATAAATGAACTTATCACTCTATGAGGTGTGTGTCTTGGTCCTGTGACCAACAATATTGCAGAATATAGCGTTGTCATCAAATTATTGATTGATTCTATTTCGCTTGGTATCCAACACCTGGTTGTACAACTCGATTTGCAACTAGTAGTACTACAACTAAGTAGTGTCTATGTTATTCGAAGTCCTACTTTATTACGAGTATATTTACGAATTCGCCTCTTGGAACGTTATTTTGATTATATTGAGTATCAGCACATTCCTAGATGTCTAAATACATTGACTAATGCATTAGCTAACTATGTATTCGACATACATTTGGGCCATTTATAAACCAATCACATCACATGTATCACACAACACAAGATAAGTCGGTAGAAGCTGTATATATGTATATAACAATCAAAAGTTTTTACAAAACGTTTATGTCCCAGGACCAAAATCTCAAAATGTGAATCCCATAGCTTCTACAAAATAGCATCATGGGTGACGCTCATGATAACACACAACTGCCCGGGCCACCCTACAAAGTAGTCGACTAATAGACTCAGACATGCCCACAATGTGGCACTGATAACACCTAGGGATCTCCTCAATAGCCATATCTGGGATATTAGTGGTCAACCCCTCCAAGTTCTTCTCCACTACCTCATAGTCTTCAGCATCCCATCGTGCCACTGGAGCCACCCCTCCTCGTCGTTGAATAGGAGACGTTCCTGGAGGTTGATATGGCCCCACATTTGTGTCATCAAAAAGAGATTTTTTGATTAGTTCTTGGACAAACATAAAAACATTTTATATGATAAAACATGAAAAAAAAATTAAAAAAGAAAAAAATGTGTACTTCTTACCTAAATCACCCCACTGAGCATCCTCGAGTAGGGCCAAATCTGGATCCCCTTGAAAATCCAAACCAGGGTATGCGTAGTCATCAATCATCAGCATATGGGGCTGCAACGAGTCAAAAAATGAATCATTGTACTTGATGATGGGCCCAGCTATGTGTCGGGCCATGAGGTTGCACCACCTCAGCATCCTCGGATCCTGTGGGGCTGATAAACCCCAATCAACCTGTAATCTTAGCAATGGGACCTTCTTGAGGAAGAAGGACACCAAATGTGATCCGTACCCAAACTTCTTCAAGTTTCCCCTCCTACACTTTGTCAATTGCCTCTTCATACTGCGGAGAACTTCATCCGACCAATTGAAGACTCGTGGCTATGTGCACTCTATGGCATATTGGAAGTAGCTATGGAGAGCCATGTGTGGAGCCGTGCTCCTGAACATGCATGATATAGTGAACAAAATGTTTTGCAGGGTCAAGTCTTGGACCCCCTAAATAGAAACCTTGCCCTTGCTTCTTTCTACCTCAGGAACACAATACTAGCGACAATACTCACTCATAGGGAGTCTGCCACCTCGGCTACCAGTCAAGCTAGCGTGGTACCCAAGATGTGATAACCCTGTTAGAAAGTAGATATCCTCGATATCTAGGGTCAATTTGTGGACTCCCATGTGAAACAACTGTTGGTCCATGTCCCACATATGAACTAGGTATTCCAACAATCTGAGTTGGGCCCTCATGCCTAGAATCCTGAATAATTTCAAGAGCACACAGTCTTGGACGGCAATGACGGTACCCGGGTCATTCCTGACAATGGAATCCTCCTCCTCATGTTCTCTTTCTTTCCACTCTAGCATCGTGATGGTCAAATACCTGCATAAGAACCATAAGAGAAGGGTCAACAACTTTTTTCAAAACTTGGCACATTTTTTATTGAGCAAAAATCCAATTTAAATTTCATTTTTTGGCCCCCGCAGGTGCCCCTTTAGCACAGTGCGAGATTCACGCAGATGACTTTAAGGCCACCTGCGAGAATCCTATATTCTCGCAGTTCCCACATGGCCAGCCTGCGAGAATGCTTAGGCGCAAGTTATGGCCCTAAAATGGACCTAAAACCCTGAAAATTTTCAATGAAAACTGCAAATAAACCATGCAAAAAGTAGAAGATCAAGAGCTTACCTCATTGGCGGAGACGGCTTGCCAAATGGTCGCTTGTGACCCCCGCAATCAAGCAATGAAATTTGGGGGAAAATGAGATGTATGGGGCAAAGTTTTTGGCAAAATCATAATGAAAATGGTAAAATCCCTTTTTACCCATATTTATTCACTTTTTACCATTTTTGTTGATTTTTATATTATTTTGTCTATAAAACCTAATGCCTAATAGTCCTATGAGTGTGATTTTTTGTAGATATAGCAACTTTGAAGTCTACAAGAAGGAGTACAGATGTTTTTTCTCTTTTTGTCGCATGTGCGACTGCTTTTTAGGGTTTTTAGAAAAAACTCGAGCTCAATCTTTGTTCGTTCTCGCGCTCGAAAATACATGAGAACATAACCGAGTATAGTTTTGTCGTCTTTTCGTACTCATCATGGTAACACGAAAACAATGAACACAAAGGAGTATCCTTTAATCTCTTTTCACGCTCCATAAAAACAAAAAGATGGTCGAGCAACCTTGTTCCGTTCACGGTCATAAAAGCATCTGAAAAAAATGTTCGATGGGCGATAGTTTATCACTTTTTCGGTCCTGTTGAACTATTTTATGAAAAAGGAACTGAGAGAGTTCTGTTTAAGTGTTTTTCAGACTCTCAAAACATGAAAAACCCCCGAGTTTTCTATCTTTGGACTCATTAAACAAACATCGAAAGACCTATAACAGGACTGAGCCACTCCTTCCTAGGGTTCGTTAAATATACTTAGAGGGGCTCATCCGAAGGATGAGCTTACATCAACAAGCATATGTTTTCCTCCTCTAGCTTTCGTAAAAATAAAGAGGTACTCGCCAGAAATGGTGGGGCAAATTTTGGGAAAGGGATATGTTTTCGTATTCATATTAATGGTAGTACGCATCGCTCTTGAACATGACACCCCCCTATTCATCATTTGAAACCGGTTTGGGAAATCCATTTGTCTTTCAATTGACTTGCCACAAGGGCATATCCTGGGTCATCTTTGAGTCAGTGCTGCCAAGTCCTTGGTCATGTCATTCATATGTTCAAGAGAAGTTCATCCAAGCCCTCTACTGAGTCGGCCATCTATAGTTTTCTATTCTTACTATGTCGGACTTCCCTGTGTCTGTTTCAACCTGTATTCATACTCTATTTCACCCTCAAAATCTATTACTTATTTCATGTCATTGATGGGGGATACATCAAGGCCCTCTTGTGACAAGTCTTGTTCTATCGACTCCAACTCATTATCCAGAAATAAGAATTAGAAATTATTTAGTACCTTAGAGATTGCATGCCTTAATGGTAGGTCTCTTCACTTTCGATAGGGGTTTTACATCATTGATCCTTGATCGAGAGATTCCACCGGGTGCTCGACTTCATCTCATTCATTCAAATTCATTTGGATTGTATTTCAGTACCTTGGGAGTCATTGACATCAATGGTGATTTCCGTCGCACTTGTTAATGGTTTTCATCAATGACTGGTAATCAAGTGGTTTCTACCATGTCCGACTTCAACACATGTAATCACATGGCTAGATTCGTACTTTCAGGTGACAGGATTGAAGACCCTGGGTCTCATATTTTTTGATCTAGGCTGCGATGGAGTATGTATTATTTGCGTTGACACATAGATCCACTTTGTATGTCATGTGGCTATTTCGTCGTAATTTAAGTCTTCTCGCGTAGATCCACAGTGTATTCCTGGTGGCTATGCAACATTTTGAAAACATGGATCCACGGTGTATGATTGGTGGCCATGACCTACATTTATGATTTCAATCATTTTTTATCTGAGTATGGGAATGCCTACCTCAGAACTGGTACTGTATTTTGCAGATGCTTGGTTGTTTGCAGGTTTCCAATTAGGTGCGCTCTTGGTCACTGACACACACACGTAGTTTAGAAAGTAATTAGGCTATCACAAATTATAGCCTCATACTTTGGGGGGTATTCTGTTACACATGATTTTGGTCACTCTGGTGGTGTCTCAACAGTGATGTATTCAGGTTCCCAACTAGGACTTTTTGCCTAAGAAAACTGGCTCCTGTATTCTTCCAAAAACATATTTTTAAGATGAGTTCGTAGGCTGCCTATGGTTTAGGGTGTGAGAATCCTTCATTATTGTAGGCCACCCACACTTATGGTGCGAACTTCTCGTAGTTTGATCCATATATACGATGAGAACCTATTTTTAAGCCTGGAAATGAGAAGAGGTCTCGAGGGTTCTAGAAGGGAATCTTCTAGAAAATGAGTTGGCATTCACATGGTTTTCATTCTATTGACTTCTCAGATTTGATGGGATCGTCCTCATCCATGTAACCATCTCTCCTTCTTCTATATATTGAAGTGTTTCTCATGGAAAAGGTGAAGCAAGATTGAATAAGGAATTGGTGAAAGAATTGTATGAAGAACCCTGCTTGGACAGAAGCTTGAAAGCTCTATTAGGTCTATGAAGAGGTTAAGGATCTTCTTCATGTAAGTACAGAGAAAGTGTGTGTGCTGGAACCAAGGGTCACTGAAAGGAAGCTGGCAACATCAAGGCGATCAGGTTGTATATTCTACTTTCAATTAATATGATACAACGACATGTCCTTTTCCCATAAAGTCACTCTTACTTTATTGTGTAATTCCTTGACCATATGCATAAGTTGACATTGAATATACTTTTCTATCTTCACATTGGTTGGTATTTGTTGTCTTAGACTTGACTTCATGAGAGAGCCGGAGCGAAGTGGGAGCAACAAAGACCTAAGGAAGCGATATCAAGGTATGTCACTCATTCCTTCCCTTTAGTAGATTCAATGAATACAACTTAGGGAAAGAATCGTGTCCTGTCCTATTTTTTTTTAGATCCAGGTGGATCCAGGGAGATCTGCTAGTGTCTGCACCTACCGATTTGTCCGATAACAGGGCCTTGAATATTCTTATTAGGGAAAAATAGGTCCTAATGCTAATATTTTATTTTGAAACATGTGAAGGTGAGGGAAGTTTTTCATAGTTATGAATTTATGTAATTAAAACTCATGTGCATTGTTAACTACACATTAGTAACACACAGTTGTTATTGTATATTAAAAAAAAATGGTGGGATTGCCTCTTTTCTTCTACATGTTGGAGTAACTAGCTACTTTAGGTTTCACTAAATGGATTTATATAGTTCTTCATTCTTATCTCCATTTTCAATCATATCCATCATTGATGAAATTTCTTACACTTAGAAAACTCTATATGAATATTCTACATATATATAAATTTTAAGATTTTTTTTTCTATTTTTTATTGATTTTTTTTTTACATATATCATAAGTCTAAAATACATAGGCCTTTTATTTTTGGTGTAAATTTTTATTGTCTCACCCACATGGTTCAAACAAATTATATGGTGCAAAAGTACATATGAAAACCAACAACTAAAAACAAAGATTGATTATGTTAAGGACCTCAAACTTAATGCTTAAATTTACTATTTTTTTAAATATAAAATTAAGATTAAAAAGTATGGAAAATAAGTGCCCCAAAAGAACCCATTGTTATCTCATGAGAATTAATTGCTATCTACAATTATAAAAATTTGTTTCAAAAAACTCATGCATTTAGATACTAAAACGACATCTTAAAGTGAACATATACAATATAATTTAGAGGAAAAGTAACATACCATTATAATTTAGAGGAAACGTAACATACCACTGTTAGAAGAATATTTGTTTTTGAGAGTTATAATTATGTCTTCTTCCTAATCTGCAAAGTTGAACAATAAAACCAACGAATATTGAAAGATGAAATTTTTTGTTATGATGTGGTCCTCCTAGTTGGCTCGGTTTCTTGGTTAGTGAGTTTGCAGGGGTTTATTCCTTCATCGAATTCTGAAATTAGTACCATATGTAATACACTAGTTATTGGTTTTCTTTCATTTGGCTAGCCAAGCCTTGTCATAATTGTGGTTGGTTGGATTGAACTTGATAGTGTATCCCCTCCTCTTAGTTGAGACTGAGATCTAGCACCATTTGCACCTAAATAAGTGACGATGTTAGTTTCTCCTCACTTGAAGAATCCTCTTAGATTCCATTCCAAGAAACCTTGGCAAACGGAAAACTCAAGCATAGTGCACATGAACTCTACAGGGTGAAATACCTCCAAATAATTTTCATTTCCATAAAATTAGGGAAAAATACATTAGAATAATTTCCATTACCATAGAACGAGGGGGAATGTGAGGGTCTGGTTTTAACTTTACAAGGAGAAAATGGGTTTCCCTGCCTTTCCCTCACAAAGGTCAATGGGCTAAGGGTTTTATAGGTAATTGTTTTTAAACAAATTTTTGTCTATGTATAGTCAAACCCCTCTATACAAATAATCCCCCCAACAAAAATTTTAGACCCTATAATTTTTCCCATACGCTAAATTTTACCCCTAAAATTCCCTATGATTAAAACATGTAGGAAACAAAGTATAGAGTGCATCCAACATAAGAGATTTCGAGAGACGACATGCAACACAACTTCAAAATAATGTGTATTGTTTATGAAACAAACGCTGCTATGGTATGCTTTTTTATTTACGTAATCATGTATATTATACTATATAAATGTAGATATATACTTATTACACTTTATCTCTATGTTTGTAGATGGAACATGAAGAGGTGGAACGTAAAAAAAAAGTGGATAAAAAACCATTAGGTTTAATAACGAAATTAAAATATCACCTGAAAGTGATGAAGAAATGAGGTATGTGAACGCTGATAGTAGTTCAAGTGATGAATGACAATGAATATAATTGAATGTTACCACAAGTTGTATGTTTTGGAATATTTTTCTATGAAAATCAAGGGTTTTGTTTAATGTACTCGACATATTGTCTCAATTGCATGAGGACATGTTACCAATAAGTGTAACAATTAAATATTGATTGCATTTTGATTATTGTGGACCTTTATGGTTGTCCCATTTTGTATGATAATGGGTCTCATATTTATATAAAATAAAACGAGTTTCTTACTTTATTACATTGTCGAATGTTGTAAAATGTTTTGTTGTTGATTAATTAATATATGGATGATTTACATTGTTACAAATAACAGATTTGTAATCCATTGGATAATGCAATAATGTAATCATTATATCAAAACACAATAACACAAATATAAAAATCAATATTATTAGAAACAATATTTGATTTTGAGATGATTAATTGAAAATTTATAAAAAAAACAATTAATTAAAATATATAGATATCGGTGCATTGGATTCTTTTCAACTCACTCAATAGTGTGTGCCATAAAATAGACACTAGTGCGTTTTTATGAGACATATGCACTAGTGCCTATTAAGTACATTTCAACACCGATGCTAAAAATTCTGAAAAAAACAATGATTACAATATGCACCGGTGCTTTACATATATTATAATGCACTAGTGCTTAGTAAAAAAGAATAACGTTGAAATCTCACCTCAAATGTTCGAAAATTTCCATCCCTCTAGTGCACATGGTATTATAGGCACCAGTGCATACAAACCATATGAGCATTAGTGTGCCATAAAAGAAAAAAGAATGACTCGATGTGTAATATTTATACAAGTATTGATGCAGGACTTAAAAAAAATTGGAATCGGTGCATAATAATTGTACGAGCACCAATGATTTTTTAGGTTTATGTACACATCGGTGCATTTTACATAAACACACGCATGTATGTGTTACCAATGCAAGCATCGAAGAAAACATCTCCTACAAGGTGTTCTCTTTGTAGTGTTTCCTCCATGGGTGTTTTGGGTGCCATGATTAGGTTGGTTGCGCAGTAAGAATGGTTCTATAAGTCTAAACAAGGTAACAAACTAACAACAATAGCCTCATACCCTAAATGATGTTTCATGGTCTGAATAACCATGAAAAATACCTATAATCCATAAAACATTGCATCTTTGGGGAATCTTTCGACTATGACTGGTTTACCAAGGAAAATTATGATGATTTTAGTAACAACAATGGGTCTTTACATATTGAAAATGGTTAGAGAAGTATAAAAAGGTCCTTGGGAATTTAGCAAATCTTTTCAAGCTCAAGCATGGTGAAAGATGCATTGAAACACCACAAAAGAGCATTATATGGAATGTTTGGCCTCCAAGTGTGATATTGCTTCCAATTTTTGGGTTTTGGGTAGCAGTGGGGGTGTAGGGGATTAGAGCATTGTAGAAAAGGAAAATAAATAACTTAGAAAAATTAACCTCCTATGCCTCAAGAACTATGACCATGGGGGATTCACCTTATTAACCAATATCTTATCATGCTCATTC
>ML799042.1:11741-38778 GCA_009831015.1 Picea engelmannii | reverse complement strand
GTACGGTATTGGGGGTACAAAAAGGGGTATTTGGTAAATAAAAGGGATATCTAGTTAAAATAGGGGGCTTTTCTTATTAATAGGAGTATTCTTTAATATCCCACGAATGAACGCGCTATGTCACAAGTTCATTGAGTGGAGACCCTGTGACTATGAGAAAGGACTACAACCATGACACATGCCCACTCTATTGGGTATTTTATCCCCAAGTTATATTCTATGGCCATTACACAGTTTTTCACATAGGAGATGAACCTAGGGGCCTTGAATATTCTTAGGAGGGAAAAATAGGTCCTAATGCTAAGATTTTATTTTGAAACATGTGAAGGTGAGGGAAGTTTTGCATAGTTATGAATTTATGTAATAAAAAATCATGTGCATTGTTAATTGCACATTAATAACACATAATTGTTATTGTAAATTCAAAAAAAATGGTGGGATTGCCTCTTTTCTTCTACATGTTGGAGGAACTAGCTACATTAGTTTTCGCTAAATGGATTTATCTAGTTCTTCATTCTTATCTCCATTTTCAATCATATCCATCATTGATGAAATTTATTACACTTAGAGAACTCTATATGAATATTCTAAGTATATATAAATTTTACGATTTTTTTTTTCTATTTTTTATTGATTTTTTTTGTACATATATCATAAGTCTAAAATACATAGGCCTTTTATTTTTGGTTTAAATTTTTATTGTCTCACCCACATGATTCAAATAAATTATATGGTGAAAAAGTACATATGAAAACCTACAACTAAAAACAAAGATTGATTATGTTAAGGACCTCAAACTAAATGCTTAAATTTACTATTTTTTTAAATATAAATTTAACATTAAAATGTATGGAAAATAAGTGGCCCAAAAGAACCCATTGTTATCTCATGAGAATTAATTGTTATCTACAATTATACAAATTTGTTTCAAAAACTTCATGCATTTAGATACTAAACCGACATCTTAAAGTGAACATATACAATATAATTTAGAGGAAAAGTAACATACCACTGTTAGAAGAATATTTGTTTTTGAGAGTTATGTCAATTTTCCATAAATAGAAGTTATATATTCGAGAGGATAATTGAATTTCCTATATTTCATCCTTTTATAACATACTCTAATAATGGTATGTATGTACTTCTAATAAATATTCCTCTTACTCAACAAATTTCTACTTTTTTCAGATTTCCATTACAAATAAACCCAATAGTAACATTATACAAAACAATATTTTATTTTCATCAAAATTAAAAAGTTGTAAGTCAAAATCTTCAATAGTGTTGCAATTTCACCCCAAAAAGCAATAGTTGAAATAAAACCAAAAATACACTTGAAAGTCTCTAGCTCTAAATATTGCTTCTCATGATCAAGCACCATGGATGAGTCCTCAAACCTACACATTTGAACTCTGTTGGTTATTAATTTCCTCCAAGGGTGTTATGGACATCATCACTAGTTTATTTGTGCACGAATAATGTGTCTTTAGGTCTAACCAAGGTCATAAGAAGAGAATACTATGCCTTATTCCCTACATGAAACTTGTCAAACTCATTGCCATGAACAACACCTATTTCCCACAAATCTTCTAAGACTATGGTGTTGAATGCATCCTTGAATGACCACACGAGACCCTCATATGATATATGTATCTTAGTATATGGATATGGACACCATGATTAAATTGCAACACATACCCTCAACAAGAGTGTGTCTTGGGCCTAGACCATGAATGATTCTTGGGGCCATGGTAGGGGCTATTTAGCATATGAGAGGGATATTGGTTCCATGAATAGGTTTTTTACACCGGAAATGGGATTTGAGTTCTAAGCATGTTTGGGGAGGAAAAATGGGGCTTAAGACCTAAATGAACCTTCTATATATTATGCACTATGGTTGGGGAGGAAAATACTTGGGCCTTAGGGCCTAAATGTCCATTCTCAAGTTCAATATCCATGAACAACACCTGCAAACTATAAAAGAAACCCTCTCTAAGGGGTTGTTGGCATCAAAGTTGGATATGGATGCCATTAAGATATTTTGGGGATTGAGGATGGATTGTAGGGCCATGAACAAGGTTGAGGAAGGAAAAAAAGTATGCCATGATATTGTTGAATCTTCTCAGCCTCAAGATCCTTGAACAAGTCCTTAATAAACAAATGAGTCCTTTGTAGGGGGTTCTTTGTAGACTTTCAAGTTGGATATGGGAGCCATGAGTATGTTTTGTCCACTAGAAATGGGTGTCGATGCCTAAATATGGTCAAAGGTGTAAACAAGGGCCTTAAGCCCTAATTAAGCATTCTTGAGCTCAAGTTCCATGAAAAAAACTCACACATAAGAGTTGGATATGGGTTCCATTAAGACATTTCATGAACCATAGTTGAGTTTCTATGCCTTGACCATAGTTGTGGTAATGAAAGAACTTCATCAGACTCTTGAAATTGACTAGGCGAGGAAAATAACAACCTCAGGCATTAAACATAGCTTCTTTGGCTTAAGCATCATAAACATCTCCTCATACTACCACATAAGAGAATGGAAGGTTTGGAGAGGGGTTTACCATCATCAAAGACATAAAATGAGTGTCTTAGGATATTATTTAATCTTCTCAAGATGATTAGCCTTGAACTAGTACTGAAACCAACATGCACAAACTTTGTATGGGGTCTTTGGGATTCAAGTGCGGTACAAGAAGCATGAGTAGTTTTTTTGCATTGGGAATGTGTGTTAAGCCATAAGCATGGTATGGGAGGAAATAATGACCTCAATCCCTAATTGAACCTTCTTGAGTTCAAGCATCATGAACAACACCTAGAAATAGTGACACAGGCCCTCTTCGTTGATTCTTTCAAATATGAGTTAAATATGGGTTTCATGATGAGGTCTTGAACATCATGGATGGGTCTCAGGTTCATGACCATAGTGGATGGATGAAAACAAAATGTTTTGGGCCTAAGACCTTCTCCTTAGGCCCATGTTTCATGGATGAGTCCTTGAACCAATGCATTAGACCTGTTTTAGTTATCAATTTCCTCCAAGGGTGCTATGGGCCCTATGATTAGGTTAGTTGTGAACCAAGAATGGGTCTGTAGATCCAACCAAGGTAACATTATGACAACAATGAACTTGTTCCCTAAATGATGTTGCTTGGTCTCAATCACTATGAAATACACCTATAATCCACAAAACATTACATCTGTTGGGAATCTTTTGATTATGAGTAGTTTACCAGGGGACATTATAATGGTTTTAATAATGTAATAATGGGTCTTTACATATTTACAATGGCAAAATAAGTATGGCAAGGTCCTTGGGAATTTAACAAATCTTTTTGGGCTCAAGCATGGTGAAAGATGCATTGAAACACCACATAAGACCTTTCTATGGGACGTTTGGCTTCTAAGTGTGATATGGATTCCATTAATTTTTTTTGGTAGTAGAGATGGGTCTAGGGGCCTAGACCATGGCCAAAAAAAGGAAAAAAAAGAACTTACATAAGAAAATGAACCTTTTATGTCTCTAGTGTTATGAACAATGCCTCCAAATCTCAACACATGTCCTCTCTATGGGGCATTTGAACCCCAAGTGGTATTATGGGTGTAGCTAGGAAATTTTTCACAAAGGAGATGAGGCTAGGGGCCTTGGCTATGCTCAAGAGAGGAAAATAGATCCGAATTCTAAGATTTCCTTTTGAAACATGTAAAGGTGAGAGAAATTTTCCATGGTTATGACTTTATGTAATAAAAACACGTGCTCATTATTAACATGTGCATGTTAATAGCTTGTAATCAATCATGTAAATTCAAAAAAATGACAAACTCACTAAATTTCACACACTTGGAGAATTATATACGTACATTCTATGTATACATGTATATATTATAAGGAATTGGTTTTCTATTTTTTATTGATTTTATTTGTACATATATCATAAGTATAAATTAAACATGTATTTTATTTCTAGACTCACCCATTTAGAAAACAAATCTTATGGTGCATAAGTATAGAGAGAAACCTACAACTAAAAAGAAATGATTGATTTTGTTAAAACCCTCAAACATGTTCTTAAAGCTTGACTTCATTTGTTTTAAAAAATAAATAAAATTAATATTAAAAAGTATGAAAAAATAGTGGCTCACCAATTATTATCTACAAATGTACAAATTTATTTCAAGAAGTTTTGGTTTTTACATACTATACCAATGTATTAAAGTCAATATATTTATTATAATTTAGAGGAAAAGTAACATACCACCATTAGAAGAATGTGGATTTTTGAGAGGTATGCCAATTTTTCATAAATAGAAGTTAAATATTCTGTAAGATAATTAAAATTTCTATGTTTCTGTATTTCACATAATATTCTAATAAGTTGTGCATGTACCTCTAACAATTCCTCTTACTAAACAAAATGTTATTTTTCGACATTTCCATAACAAGTAAAATCAATAATAACATCATACAAAACGATATTTCATTTTTTATCCAAACTAAAAGTTGTAAATCAAAAACTTTAACAATTTGTCACCCTAGATGTGATAAATAAAAATGGAATCTACAGTATGAAGGTTAAATTCATTTAGATTCCATAACCTTTAATTATTGATTTTGTGTTTATGCATGAAAAAAGATAAAATGCAGAAAATACAAAACATTAAAATAAAATCACACACCATTCACAAAATGACACAAAGTTTTTTTCTCTAGAACTATGGAATAAAATACAATAACATAGAATGGAACCTCTTCTCCTCTTAGGAGCCTGATATTTATGAGTAAATTTTGCATATGATCTCCTGAATTGATGTGATTTTTGCACAGTATAGAATAGCCATTTGATGACTCAAAATGACTTTTAAAGGTTTCAACCCCAATTTTTTTAAATTGAAAGTAGCATGATTACTCCAATTTTTTCCAATATAAAAACATCAAAATAAATGACAAATAATATAACGATCCATTATGGACCACCAAATTTACATTTAATAATCTTGAATTTCTCATAAAAAACTATGAGACACTCTACATGATTTAGACGGAAGGCCTAAAAAAAAGAGGAAAAATTCATTTCCCCAAGTGTCTATACCATAAAGAGAACATCCATTATATTCACCTTGCACGTAGCACATGCACGTGTAATTTAGGATATTATTTAAGCTTCTCAAGATCATTAGCCTTGAACTAGTATTGAAACCAACATGCATGAACTTTGTAGGGGGTATTTGGGTTTCAAGTGGGGTACAAGCACCATGAGTATTTTTTGTCAATTGGGAATGTGTGTTAAGCCATAGACATGGTCTGGAAGGAAATAATGACCTCAAGCCCTAATTGAACCTTCTTGAGTTCAAGCATCGTTAAAAACACATAGAAACAATGACACATGCCCCCTTTGTTGATTCTTTCATATCTGAGTTGAATATGGTTTTCATTATGAGGTCTTGAGAATCATGGATGGGTCTCAGGTTCATGACCATAGTGGACGGATGGAAAAAAAAAAGTTTTGTCCCTAAACCCTTCTCCTTAGGCCCACGTTTCATGGATGAGTCCTTGAAACAATGCATTAAACCTATTTTAGTTATAAATTTCCTCCAATGGTGCTATGGGCCCTATGATTAGGTTAGTTGTGCAACAAGAATGGGTCTGTTGGTCCAAAAGGTAACATGATGACAAAAATGACCTTGTTCCCTAAATGATGCTTCTTGGTGATCCTAATTATTTTTGGCATGAAATGAGAGTGGAGATATAATAAAGCAATTTACAGAGATATCCAATAATATAACATAAATGTATCATATATGCAACCATAAACATATAGATACAATAATACACAATTTTCTATCAATGAGCGAAAATGTACAAAGACTGTAAAAATACAAAGTGAAAGACTCGCTAGAATGGTGGCAACTTATCTCTCAGAAGAGATGTTTTCTCTACTCGCATTCAGAAGAATATGATTTTACAATGAGGCTCCAAAGGCTTTTTTATCATAAAGAAAATCCAAAACCCTAACCCCAGAAGATGAAAAGCCAACAGTTTTGTGGACCCCATTTTGGGTAGTTTGGTGTATCAACTTCCCGAGAGTGTAACTTTAGCATACGATCTCCATTTGGGGTGTACGATAGCTCATTGGAAATGTATCATTGAGGAGATTCATTTTGGCGTCTCGTGTAGAGGCTTTGGCTGTCAATGAGAATCTCGATCCTAAAAAATCTTCATTTAGGCCCTCAAAATGGCGCTGGAAGTTAAAAACTGCTAAAAATAGTAAATTACCAAAATTGTCAGAAAATTGTTTTGAGACAATTCGAAAAGGTGGGTGGCCACCGATATAAACCTGGATCAATCCTCCCTTCTTAGTAAGAAATAGTCTCCATTGTGTTGATTTCCCATGGGAGAGGGAAAAACATTTTTTGAATCTACATCTTGATGAGTTGCTTGCCTTGTTGGAGAAGTTGCGTTGCTTGGCTTGTTGAGGGTTGTCATGAACCTATGGATGGAAGGGTTGGAACTTTTTGAACAATATGGCTACATGAGATGTCTGTGTGCAGAAGGAATATTTATACTTTGTTACAATCTTGTCGACCTGCTTCTCTTCGATAGAAGGTGCCTGGGCCGAGGCTGAAGTGGTTGGAGTATCCTTCTATTCACCTTTTGAACAAATTGTGAAGAAGCTATTTTTTTTAGTATGAGATACTACCTTGTGGCATTGTTTATGTGGGACAACAGTTGGAACTACCTCTGGTATCCTGTAGAGATGACCCCCAGAGTAATAATGACACTACAGGGTCGAGACTCATAGATAGCATGGCGCTTCCACATATATGGATAGCCCAAGAAAACATCACAAACATCCATTGGGGTTGTTTTAACCCTATAATTCATAGTATCATCTGGTGACTGGAATTTTTTTCACTTTGGGTGTATTTTGGCTTGCAAATAATATTTCATTTCTGCAAATTATTTTCAAGGAAAGGAAAAGAAAAGAAAATTTATGATTGTTGATGGTGAGTGGTGTTTCCTAACCCCATGGAGATAAAAGAAAGGGAAGAAGTGCACAAAAACAACAAAAAGCACTAAGCCAAATTTGTTGCTGCATTCGTGCCTGGAGAATAAAGAACGCGCTTAGATAGACGGTCAATCTAACGGTGCATAGATCAACGACTGACAGTGGATTCTGGACCCCCTTGACTGTTCTTCTTTTAACGGTTTGGGGGGGGGGGATCCGAAAAGGTGACTAACAAGTGCGCACAGATCTACGGTCATCCTGACAGCATGCAGATGGATGGTCTACAGGCGATTCCATACCCCCCCCAACCGTTCTGCCTTTAACGGTGGGGGCAGGGTTTGGAATGAGGCATTTTTCTTTGGCGGGCCCTGTCCCAACGTTTCATCCATCCATTTCGCCCGATCCTCCATCACCTCTTTTGCATCCTTCATCTGCCTCTGCGCCACTCATTCCCTTGTCCTTTCATCCCTTAGCCACATCTCGTCCACCACCCATCCATGAATAATCAAACTTAGGATAAACAAAAATAATAATAAAGTTAATTAGATTAAATAATAAATGATAGTATAGTTAGAATAGGTTAAACTAGCTAATAACTAACTAGTTAATAATTAATTAATTAGTTAATTAATTAATAATTAAGTTAAAAATCTAAGTTATTAATTAGGTTAGAGTTGGATTAATCAATATTAAATAAAACAAATATTAAAATAAAAAAAAAACATAAAAAACAAAATGAAATAAAATATATAACAAAGCAAAGTAATAAAGCAATAACAAAATAAAATATATAATAAAACAAAGTAATAAAACAATAATAACAAAACAAAAATGTAAACAAAACATGTAATAAAAATAATATTAAAAAACAAAAAAATAAAAAATAAAAATAAAAACTAACACTACCCTAAGTCGACTCACGCAAACCTCCCTTACATTCATCACATCACAAATCAAAATCAACAGATATGATATTTTCTGGACCCCCCCTCACCATCCGAAGTCTAACGAGAGGGGGGGGCTCTAAAATAGTTGTTTTCCATTACCACCCCCTAGACACTTGTCATCTCCACAGGCCAGTGGAACCCTGCCCCCTAAAACCACTTACCACCTGAGGGAGGGTCCGAAATACCACCTATCCCAAAAAAAAATCCGTTTTTTCCAAATTTCACCCATTTTTTGCCTGTTCAGCACCTCATCTTTCGAATCCGATTCCGGCAGACAAAAAGAGAATTTTAAGAAAATGAGAGAAATTTTTCTCCGTAACGGGATGAAGAACAAAAACCTCTCTCATTTTTTTCACAGGTGCCACAAGAAGAGATAATCAAAGACATTTTCAAGGCCCTTTTTTCCAGTTTTTCATTTTTCTGTTACAGTCCTGATTTTGCAGGAGCTGTTACGGAAAGATGGAGGCGTATTTGGTGAAACCGAAGGATTGTTTAGCCCATAACATGCCCATATACAATAACATCTTTCATTTTTTTCCTAGGTGTCATTATTAAAGAGAAACAGGTGTCTGAGGGGACCCCTTTTTCGCATAAATCCAACCCATCTTTCATGGAAGACAGTTCCATATTTTTGGGGATTTGTGGCTATTTTTGGCCGAGGCGGTTAAATCCAACTTACAAAAATTGTTGGGGGATCTATCCTATTTATTCAGATGATTTTTAATGTAAAAGGTTGTTGATCTCATGCCCAGGTAGGTTGTGAGCATTGTAACTTTTATCAAGGGTTTTTTCAGAAACATAAAGAAACGTTTCACAGGATTCTTGCATGTTAGCTATTGGTGAAGTTTTCCCTCGTTTTTGAATGTGTATCTACCTTTTTTATCATTTTGTTGTCTGTCTGATCTTTTAAAAGGAGTTAAAGTTACAGGATTTATCTATGCATACCCTATTTTTTTATGACTTTTAAAAATCTAAATGTTTGTCTTTTGATGTTATAGTGAAGAAATTCTTAAATGCTTCTTTACTGTGATTGACTACCTCACCTTTTCTGCTAATCCATCGCTTATTCCCAAAGAATCCAATAGTTGCATTATCTCTCCCTGTGAGAAGACTTCTTATAAATTATTCTTTGATCTCTATCTTTATGAATAGACCCCATAGCCCAATGGAAGTGTGAAACCTTTTCCATCCAATCTACAAAAAACTCCAAGAACATAACCTATTCTACATAACTAGCCTAATATCCTATTTCAAACAAATATAAATTTGCCAGAGAGATCCCTCTTTGAGTCTCGGAGGGCTAGATCCCTGACTCAAAGTGGTTTTGATGTTGCCTCTGTGACTGCCTCCATAGCCTTGGGCAAATTACAGAGTGATAACTGAATGGCGACTCCACTGGGGAACCTTCTCGAGTAGTACACTTCAAAGTTCTAGATCTGATCATTGATGGTGGATAGTGACCAGACACAAGGAGCTTGATATCATTCACTTGGCGACTCCAAATTATCTCCTGACTATGCCAACTCAAAGTCTCCATTGGAGGAAGAACCTAAAGGATGACCAAGCAACCTAGAAAGACTAGGTAGTCAAGCTCAAATTGTATTCATGATATTATTGGTTTCATCTGCAATTACTTTCTCTCTTATCATGATCCTGGTCCAGAGTATATTGTTGAAATTCAGGATGATCTTTTTCAACCCGAAGAGCCTCAAGAGACTAAACCCCAAATTGTAGATTATGTACATACTCATACACCTGTGCACATCCCAGATGCACTTGTAGAAACCCTAGTGAGACATAAGCCTCCTTCTTTATCTCCTATTCTTGCTAAACCTCCAGATGGTTGTAAGCATCTTGCTTCACCTCCTCTACCTACCAAAATCCCAGACAGATACAAGCCCCTAGATTTTCCTGCTATCCTCCATGATTTCCCTACAAATTACACCAATAATCTTCTTAGGTTTGATGGAGATAATCCCAATATTACTTTTGAAAAGAATATCCAAAGTCTTGAGGATTTTCTTGACCTCTTTGAGGTAGAAGATGATGATGTCTTCATTAGAATGTTTTCCCTTTCATTGGGAGGTAAAGTCAAGAACTGGTTTAAAAATCTCCCAGCTGCAAACATTAACAATTTCCATCAGTTTGTGCAAGTTTTCCTAGATCGATGGGTGATCATGAGAAATGTCTTTCTCATCCAGGAAGAGTATGACCATTTGAAAAGACAGCTAGGGGAAACAGTACAACTATTTTCAGCAAGGTTCAATAAGGTATATCATGCAATGTTTGTTGATATAAGACCACCCCCAGAATCAACCCACTTGCACTTACCAGATGCCTTCAATCCTGAGATGGCATTCCAATTAAGAGAAAGGAACACTGCAACACTTGAAGAAATGAAGAACATTGCAGTTGATGTGGAGGCCAACTTGTTGATCAAAAGGTCAAAGGTAAAAAACAAAGAAAAGGAGCAGTTGAAGTTATGAAAAGCTAAACTGGACATTATGGCTAGTGCCATGAAAGAGATGATGTAGAGGATCAACAGGAAATATGAGTTTGTTTTCCAAATACATCATGTTCCATTGACGGTCATTGTTCCCAAACATTTTTTTGTTTATCCTTGGTACCATGGTTTGGATAATGATTCTTTCATGTATTCAATTCATAACACAGTCAAAGATGAAGCTCCATCTCAACTTGCAGAGGAACAACTAGCTGATATGATGTGCATGTTTGATGGCATTCCCTACTTGGATAATCTACCCAAGTATGATCAGTATGACGATGATCATGAGGCTGAAATAGAGGTCGATTGTTCAAAGAAATCAGCCACATATGAATGGGAGGAAAACGATCATTTACAATTCAGATATGACAATCAGCCCTTGCACAACAGTCATGACAACGATGAGGAAGAGGCAGAAAATTTCAGAGTAAGGGAAAAATATTTGCCCTTATGTTTCTCTTCTTTTCAATTTTTGAGAGGAAATTGTAAGCAAGTTGTCAATAGTAGAGAAGGATAATTTTTTGATCAACTAGGTGAAGATGTCATTGCTGATGTGGAGGCTATTCTAAATCCAGAGTTGCAGCCCTTTACCAATTTTGATTTTCAAATTTCAGAGGAAATATTAAAGCCTGAGGCAAATTATGAGTTAATCCAAAACAACTCTGTACCATTATGCTTTAATTCATTTCAGTTTTTGAAAAAGAATCTTGAGTAGATGCTAAAGGATAAATACACAGAAAATCAAGAAGTTACAGTGGAAGCAATGCAACAGTCAGTTCAATTTCTATAGGATCCAATATCTTATGTGTTGGATGACTGGTGTTGTGAAAGTCTTCCTCCATCATGCAGCTATGGGATAAAACGTTGTTATGATATTGACATGATTAGGCAGTCAACTTCATTGTCTTTTTCAGCAGAAGTCACATTACAAATCCCATCCGAACATTCGCTGCCATATCATAAATTTTTTGAGAATCTGGACGGCGTAAATATAGTACCAGATCATGAGGTTGAATTGGTTGATTTTGAACATCAGTAAATAGGTCACGTTTACCATGATCCTGTAGTTTCCTATATGGAGAAATTTTTCTCTTCAGAATACCCATTGGTTCCCAAAGTCTTTGTAATTGTCCACAAACCCAAGATTTTGTGTTGTAAGGATCATGTTGGAAATCAGTATGGGTTGCTCGTGCAAGTTCTATTTCTGATATTGATTAAAAACGTTGAAAGAGAAAAGTTGTTAGAGAAGTTGCTTGACTGGTTGCAATGGCATTATTGTATCATTTAGAATGACAAAATTATCTGTAGCATAGGGTAGGTAGGAAAAAGTGAATAAGCTCAGCATTCTGAGCATCTCTTTTTCAAGAGTGTTTATTTTAATTTGGTTTCAGTTGCAAGATCAAAATAGGTACAGGTTGCAGAATAAGATTTTGGGATCATCCCAATGGATAAAGCATCGGTCTACATGTTCAGAGGTCTGTGGTTCTCGACACCTGCTGAAAGAAGCTGCCATCCCTAGGTGTAGCCACTATTATAACCCTATAATTCATAGTATCATCTGGTGACTGGAAATTTTTTCACTCTAGGTGTATTTTGGCTTGCAAATAATATTTCATTTCTGTAAATTATTTTCAAGGAAAGAAAAAGAAAAGAAAATTCAAGATTGTTGACGCTGAGTGGTGTTTCCAAACCCCATGGAGACAAAAGCAAGGGAAGCAGCGTACAAAACCCACAAAAGGAACTAAGCCAAAGTTTTTGCTGCATTTGCACCTGGAGAATAAAGAACGCGCTTAGATCGACAGTCAATCTAACGATGCGTATATCAATGACTGACAGTGGATTCTGGACCCCCTCGAGTGTTCTACTTTTAAAGGTGGGGGGTGGGGTTCGGAAAGGTGAGTAACAAGTGCTCAAATATCTACGATCATCGTGACAGCACGTAGATGGACGGTCTACAGGCGATTCTGGAACCCCTCGACCATTCTGCCTTTAACGGTGGGGAGGGCGAGGGGGTCCAGAATGAGGCATTTTTATTTGGTGGGCCCTGTCCCAACATGTCATCCATCCATTTCACCCGAATATCCATCACCTCTTCTGCATCCTTCATCTGCCTCTGCGCCACTTATTCCCTTTTCCTTTCGTCCCTTAGCCACATCTCATCCACCACCCATCCATGAATAATCAAACTTAGGATAAACAAAAATAACAATAAAGTGAATTAGATTAAATAATAAATGTTAGTATAGTTAGAATAGGTTAAACTAGCTAATAACTAACTAGTTAATAATTAATTAATAATTAATTAATTAATTAATTAATAATTAAGTTAAAAATCTAAGTTATTAATTAGCTTAGAGTTGGATTAATTAATATTAAATAAAACAAATATTAAAATAAAATAAAAAAATAAAAAACAAAACGAAATAAAATATATAACAAAACAAAGTATTAAAACAATAACAAAATAAAATATATAACAAAACAAAGTAATAAAAAAATAATAAAAAAGATATAATAACAAAACAAAAACTTAAACAAAACATGTAATAAAAATAATATTAAAAAACAAAAACAAAAAAATTAAAAACAAAAACTAACACTACCCTAAGTATACCCATCCAAACCTCCCGTACATTCATCACATCAAAAATCAAAATCAACGGATATGATATTTTCCGGACCCCCCCTCACCATCCAAAGTTTAACGAGAGGGGGGGGTCTGGAATGGTTGTTTTCCATTACCACCCCCTAGACACTTGTTATCTCCACAGGCCAACGTACCCCCCCCCCCCTTAAAACCTCTTACCACCTCAGGGGGGGTCCGGAATACCACCTATCCCAAAAGAAAAACCACTTTTTTCAAATTTCACCCATTTTTTGCCTGTTTAGCATGTCATCTTCCGAAGCCAATTTCGGGCGAAAAAAAGTGGATTTTAAGAAACAGATAGAGGTTTTTATCTGAAACGGGATGACGAACAAAAACCTCTCTCAGGTTTTTTTTAAGTGCCACGAGCAGAGATAATCGAAGCCATCTTCAAGGCCCTTTTTTCAAGTTTTTCATTTTTCTATTACATTCCTGATTTTACGAGAGATGTTACGGTAAGATGGAGGCGAATTTGGCGAAAGAGAAGGAGGTTTTTGTCTAGAACATGCCCATATACAATAATTTCTTTCATTTTTTGCCCAGGTGTCATGATTAAAGAGAAACAAGTGTCTGAGTGGACCTCTTTTTCGTAGAAATTTATCCCGTCTTTCATGGCGGATAGTTCCATATTTTTGGGGATTTGTGGTTATTTTTGGTCGAGGTGGTTAAATATGACTTACAAAACTTGTTGGTGGATCTCTCCTATTTATTTAGATGATTTTTAATGCAAAAGGTTGTTGATCTCACACCGAGGCAGGCTATGTGCACTGTAACTTCTATCAAGGAATTTTCCAGAAATATAAAGAAATGTTTCACAGGATTCCTGCATGTTAGCTATTGGTGAATTTTTCCCTCATCGTTGAATGTGTATATGCCTTTGTTATCATTGTGTTTTCTATATGATATTTTAAAAGGAGTTAAAGTTACAGGATTTATCTATGCATACCCTGTTTTCTAACTTTTAAAAATTTAAATGTTTGTCTTCTGATGTTAAAGTGAAGAAATTCTTAAATGCTTCTTTACTGTGATTGACTATCTCACCTTTTCTGCTAATCCATCGCTTATTCCCAAAGAATCCAATAGTTGCATTATCTCGCCTTGTGAGAAGACTTCTTATAAGAAGTTCTTTGATCTCTATCTTTATGAACAGACCCCATAGCCCAATGGAAGTGTGAAATCTTTTCCAGCCAATCTACAGAAAACTCCTAGAACACAACCTATTCTACATAACTAGCCTAATATCCTATTTCAAACAAATCTACATTTGACAAAGAGATCCCTCTCTGAGTCTCGGAGGGCTAGATCCCTGACTCAAAGCGGTTTTGATGTTGCCTCTGTGACTGCCTCCACAGCCTTGGGAAAATTACAGAGTGCTAACAGGGGAAACATTACATAATACCTCATCGTTGAAGGGCTGGATGTTGTATGACAATAAAAACTGTTGGTTGACACGAAGATCATGTCCCTAGCGAAGACAACTAATGTTATATGGTTGTGGGTGTGGTGTTGTCAACAATCTCAACTGTTTGACGACCTTTCCTGAGATGATTTTTTTCTGGCTTCTGCTATAAACAATAAAATGCAGAGGGGTCCCCTTCACCCACATATGTGAATGAAAAATGTGACCCCCCTCTTCATGATCTGTGGGTTCTTCTAGTTGAATTGTTGTGGTTGCGACGATAATAATGGGTTCTGCGTCGATGATCTGTCTTCTATCAATATTTTCTAAATCAGATTCTGAATCAGGGTTCGCCTCCTTGTCTTTGATCTCGACCACCAATGACTATTTTGAGCAACATTCATTGGTGTTGTCCGAGGGGATTTTGTGAAAATCACACCATTTTTTGGTTTCCTTCTTCGTCTTTCTGTGACCCTTATTTTCCTGTGGCTTGGAATGCTTTTCAGGAGACTGTTTGTTATGGCCATATTTATCATACTTTGGTCATTGCGGATTTGCATACCCTAACTCTCGTTTGTTCTGGTGCTTAAATTTCTGGTCAATTTTAACAAAATATCGATAAGAAACACTGAGTGGTGGGATGTCTATAAAATCAATTTCAATTTGGATGTATATGTGCAGAGCCCCACGGTATTTCAGAACCAAATGTCGTTCGTAGTCTTTGATACCCATCTTGGTGTGCAAGGTATGGAAGCTATTGGTGAACTCTGAAACTTCTTGGCCCCTCTTTTTCCATAGTGTGGTCCATCTCATGTACTGGTCCTTATAGTTTCCAGCACGGTAATACTGTAATATTGTTCCTTTACCGCATCCATGAAAAAATCCCAAGTGGGCTCAACCCCATATACTCCCGACTCCTCTGTGGAACTTTGCTCTCAGTAAGTTTCCCATCAATTTTTGACATGGGAGGTAGCCTTAAGGAGTGTGAAGGTGATCCTTTCCCTGTCAGAGAAATTAAGAATAGAGAAATAACCTTCTAGCGGATTTAACCATTTTTCTAAGGCATCTGCATCTATCTGTCCTTCAAATATGGGAATATAAAAATAAAATTGTAACTTCAAAGGTGAGGTACTTCCAAAGTGGCCACTTTATGAAGACGTGCCTATTGTTATCGATAGGCATTGAAGGATGTGGGCAAAATTCTCCATCATTTCGTCCCTCTGTCGCGTGAGAGCTTGCTCAAGCAACATATTAATAGAATCGTCTTCTCTATCATTTTTATTTTCTTCTTCCATGGAGGATTTCTTGGACGTGTGAGAGCGAATGTCTTTAAGAGAGACAATATCGACACCCAACTTGCTATACTCAAACCTTGTCGGGGACATGCACCGAAAAACGATCAAGAGCAGCCTGCTCTGATACCACTGATCCAAATAATTTTCGGCACGAAATGAGAGCGAAGATATAATAAAGAAATGTATAGAGATATCCAATAATATAAAAGAGATGTATCAGAGATGCAACCATAAAGATAGAGATACAATAATACACAATTTTCTATTAATGAGTGAAAATGTACAAAGACTGTAAAAATACATAGTGAAAGACTCACTAGAATGGTGTCAACGTATCTATGAGAAGAGATGTGACCGCTACTCACATTCACAAGAAGATGATTTTACAATGATGCTCCAAAGGCCTTTTTATCATAAAGAAAATCAAAAACCCTAACCTTGGAAGATGAAAAGCCAACAGTTTTGTGGACCCCGTTTTGGATAGTTTGGTGTATCAACTTCCCAAGGGCGTAACTTTGGCATATGATATTCGTTTGGGGCATACAACTGTAGAAATTTATTTCAGAAGTTTTGGTTTTTAGATACTATATCAATGTATTAAAGTCAATATATTTATTATAATTTAGAGGAAAAGAAACATACCATTATTAGAAATTAGAAGAGTGTGGATTTTTGTGACTTATGCCAATTTTTCATAAATAGACGTTAAATATTATGTAAGCTAATTAAATTTTCTATGTTTCTTCTTTCACGTCATATTCTAATAAGTTGTGTATGTACATCTAACAATTCCTCTTACTCAACTAAACTCAATAATAACAGCATACAAAAGGATATTTCATTTTTATCCAAACTAAAAGTTGTAAACCAAAAACTTTAATAATTTGTTACCCTAGATGTGATAAATAAAAATGAAATATGCACTATGAATGTTAAATTTCTTTAGATTCCATAACCTTTAATTACTGATTTTGTGTTTACTCATGAAATAGATAAAGTGCAGAAAATACAAAACAAAAAAATACAATCACACACCATTCACAAAATAACACAAAATTTTTTCGTGAAAAACACTAGCTAGAAGGTGAGGTTGCTCTATTCTCTTTTGTATGGAAATAATACAATTACAAAGGAGAAGGAACTCTCTATAGAGTTAAGTGAGACCTATGACCTATGGAATAAAATACAATAACATAGCTCCATATTTAAGTATAACTACATACTATCTCAGATTGCTGTGATTTTTGCACAATACATAATAGCTATTTGATGACTCAAAATGACTTTTAAAAATTTCAAACTCCATTTTTTTAAATTGAAAATAACATGATTACTCCAATTTTTTCCATTATAAAAACATCAAAATAAATGACAAATAATACAATGATCTATTCCTTCCTGACAACTAAAATTTACATTTAATAAACTAATTTTACAATCTTGATTGTTTCATAAAAAACTAAAAGACACTCTAAAGCCTTTACATGACAGGCTATAAAAAAATTGGAAAATTTCAATTCCCCAAGTGTCCTTACCATAAAGAACAGATCCATTGCCCTCAACTCGCACGTATCACCTGTAATATTTTAGGGCTTCTATGGCTCTTTTGGTGTCGACCTCACAGATTGTCACCACTCTTATTTTCTAGTTTGTCTTATGATTTTCTAAAATTTGTATTAATTCTGAATTGCCATAAATTCTTAATTTTTTAAGTGCTTTTAAATTTAAATAACTTTCTGATCATTTTAACTCTGGACATATGGTTATAGTAAAAATTTGAGGTAAAGGCATTACCTCTTCTTCTACCATGGATAACTCTTCCAATCCAGATAAAAAAGCAAGTGAAAATACTTCCAAAAAAGGAAAGGCCCCTCTGCTACCAAATTCTTTGGAAAGCTTCCTCAACATATGACAATCAATAATCTCTAATTTCCTCAAACTCCTAAGTGTATGCAGTGGTGAAAGTTCTTCGAGCTTATTGCACCTACTCAGCGGAAGAGAGCTCAAATTTTGAAGATCACAAATCCCCATTTTGACCAAGTGAGAGCATTCCAGTGACAGCCTTCTCAACTTTGGCATGTTAATCATGTCACCCGGTAGATTTTCCACCTCTGTGATTTTCAAAAATAAAGAGTCCATTTCAATCATACTGGCTAATGTTCCCTCACTAATAATTTTCCCATTATTTTGTAGCGTCAACAGTTTCAGTTTCCTTAAACTCACTAAATTATCAATGGAAGCAACTTTTTTCCGTCTATTTTCAACGGGTTTCGTCCACAAGCTTTCGAAACCCTCCATACACAAGCACTGCAAAGAGGTAAGCTTTGAGATGCTGGAAGGTAGATATTGCAAATCTTTACAATTCGCAACGTCCAGAAGCTTGAGGGATGCCAACTTATGAAGACCATTCGGTAATTCCGTGATGCTGCTCCCATGAAGACTGAGAATCTCGAGGTTTACAAGATTTGTAAGAGATGCAGGTAGTGTTTTTATGGGAGTGTTGAGTAAAGACATGAATACTAGCTGTTTCAAACACCCCACACTGTTTGGCAGTGACTTCAATGTTGTAAAACCCAGATCCAAAACCTTTAGAGAGATCATACTCCCAATCACCCTCTTTGGAATTTTTATTAAATCTTTGTTGAACAGCATTACCAATGAACGGATTTGTGGAGCTCTCAAAGTGTTAGGAAGCGAACTCAATTTGTTCATGTTCAAAAATATCTGAGTGCGTTCAGAGAACTCACGTTCATTCAATGCTGTCAAATGCTTACCCACACGACAGTAGAAGCTTTCTTCTTCCTCGGCAACTCTGACTGCCAAATCATGTAGCACATCGTGGATCCTGAACACTACTACTTGCCCTTCAAAGGCTCTGATGATCGGTTCAATCAAACAACGATCTGCTAAAACGTTGACATAAATCTTTCCCATCTCGAATGGGTCGTAGCTTAGCTGATGCTCATCTTGGAACCTCTTCTTTGCCAGCAGCCCTTCTCCTACCCAATAAGGAATTAGTAATTCTGTAGCAACAATTTGGTTTCCTAAGCAGCTTGAAGCGTCGTAACTCAACCGCAGGCAGTCATAGACGCTGTCGGCTTTTGGCAGACTCTGGAGTGCCCATTCCCACTGCTTTGGAAGAGTACCGCCGGCCATTTCCCTCCCTATCACTTTGATTGCAATGGGAAGCCCTCCACACTTATGACACACAAGCTTGGCCATATCTTCATCGATGTTTGCGGCCGGAATTCCATTGTTAAAGGGGAAAGTATGATACGCAAACAACTTCCAACTCTCTTCTTCAATCAAGTCCTCCATTGTTATTGTGTATTTATCTGCAATTCCAATCGTTAACAGTGCAGTGCGATTCCGGGAACTGACAATAACTTTGGACTTGGAGTGCTCCCTTACAGGCCGCTGTACACCCAAATCTTCCAGCAATTCCGCAGCACTCTCTCCCCATACATCATCCAAGCAAAAGGCAAAACTCCTACACTGCTGCAATTTTTGATTCAACCATAATTTTACACCTTTTTCATCCAGATTCTGGTCCGAATCTACACCTTCTTGTAAAACTATTTGTGTACGGAGTTCATTTCTAAGACTCTTAACAGACAGACATTGCGAAACAGTCAGCCAAAGTAGTAAACCCTCGTTGAAGTGATTGCGTACCTTTTCACTATTGAAGAGCGTATCTTTCTTCTTCTTGTTTATTGCCTGGCGGTATTTATGGATGTGCTTAACGATAGGCTCGATTTTCATTACAAGATCTCTAAGGGACACCATTTCTTTCCTGCAGCGAATCGCAATGCTTATGCGATCAAGTATCTGCTGGATTGCTTTGTCAATACCCACACCAGTAAATCCAGAGACAAAACCAGGATCAGGCATGTTTTTTATTCAAAAACTCCCTTCAAGATATATGCAATCCTGTATATAACACAATAAAAACACTCCCTCGAAAATTTCAGAATGACACTTTTTACACAATCCTTTGAAGAAGAGGAAGATGGCAGATTTGTAAAGACTCCACAATAGCAGCTACTATGCGTACCAGTATATTTATCGCTGAACTGATTGATGTCTAGTGGTTGCCTTAATTTATAGGAAAATGGACCATACAAGTTATTTGTAATAACCGAGTCCGCAGAGCAAGTTTAATTTTTTTTTTTAATGGATAAATTGCTCATCATTTACGCATCCTAGAAAGTTTATTTTTAATTTAGCTTAAAAATATAGGAAAAGATTTTCTAAAAAAAAATTATTTGGGAAAAGAATTTAAATTATATATATATATATATATTAAAATTAAAAAGGAAGAAAAACTATTTAGATTTTTCTATCTTTAAATTAATAAATATTACAAATAAAAGAAAAAAAATACTATATCTTCAAAAAATCTAAAATTTAAAAAATGAGAATCAAAACAAAATAGAAGTTATTTAGATTTTCTAAATGATATAAATATTACAAATAAAAGAAAAAAAAATCTACATCTTAAAAAAAATCTAAAACTTATAAAATGAGAATCAAAACAAAACAGAAGTTATTTAGAAAAAATTATTTAGATTTTTTAAATGATGTTTCTATGTGGTTATTCTTGGTTATTTTTAAGTTTTGTTTTGTCTTTTAAATAATATTTTTATTGCTATTTACTGTTTTTCTAAATAACTTTTATTTCATCGTTTTCTTGTTTTTTGTTTTTATTTCTAGTCTTTTTAAATGACATCTCTACTGTTATTTAGTGTATTTTTAATTAATTATTTTTCTATCATTTTTTAGTTTTTGTTTTTATTTTTGTTTTGTTTTTTAAATAACATTTATATTGCTATTTATTATTATTTATATTGTTTTTTTCTTTTTTTTTCTAGTTTAAATAAAAAGTAAAACAAAAGAAATTAAAATTTATAAGAGAAAGCTTTCATCATTTTTCTTTTGTGAAGAAAAGATAAAAACATAAGAAAAAATAATGAAAAAACAAAAGATCATTTAACAAAATTAAAAAAAGTTATTTAATAAGATAGTGAAAAATAAAAATAGAAATTGAATTTTTTTCTATGATTTATTTTTATTTAATATAATAAAAAAAATAATTAAAAAAAAGTCACATTTAAAAATAAAGTCATTTAATGTGATAGAAGAAAAATAAAATAAAGCTAAGAAAAGAAAAAATCATAATCACAATTATTTTTCCTCTATCTTGTTAGATGACTTTTATGATATTTTTCCTCTATCTTGTTAGATGACTTTTATGATATGATTTGTTATGTATTTGCCAAGAATAAAAGAAAATAATTATGATTGTGATTTCTCTTATCTTTGGACAAAGACCCAAGGAATAGCGTTAAGGAAAATCATTTAACAAAGACAAAAGAAAATTGATTATAATTACAATTTTTTCTCTCTTTCTCTTTTTTTTTTATTTTTTCATGTTTTTTCTTCTCACAATGAATATGAAAAAATTAAAATAAAATCAAAACAAAACAAAACAAAAAACATCAACCAGATTTATATTGAAATGACAGCACACATAGAGTACACATTCATACAAAAGGCATCAACCATATTTACGATGAAGTGACAACACACAGAGCACACATTCATTGGTTTGTATTATGTGACAAATAAGATAGTTGAATTTTTTCTACAACAATTAATTTTTACAAATTATAAGCTTAAATAAATATAATATTTAATTACTTTAATAAAAATCATCATAATCATAGATGAAATTTAATTTAATTTTCTTAATATATTTTGTATATGTAATAGAAATCTAAAAAATAAATATCTTTTAATTTATATAGGTAAGAAGATCAAACTTACAAAATTGAGTACTAATTTTGATTTTTTCTAACATTGACATTTTTTTTTGTAAGTATAAGATATATGTTCTAGTAAGTGGAATGCTTTATAATGCAAAAAAATTGTGATTGTTTTATAATTTTTTTGAGTCGATAAATTTGAATGTCTTAACATAATGAAAATATGACTTTTTTACTATGTAGAGGTTAGTGTCTAGTACATGCATTTTTTTTTTTAATTATTAAGGAATTAACAAGTTACAAGAGAAATATTTATTGTTTTTTTTTTTGCAATAATGAGTTATGTCACAAGAAAATGAGAGAAAATAAAATATTTCTTTAAAAAATCACATATTTGAAATATTCATAAACAAGTCTATGGATGTTTGCAATTTCATCAGTTATTTGTAACATATTGTAACAAATTGAAAGATGAAAAAAATGTTGATTTTGATATGTTTTCTGCATTCCATACCACCAACATGGTTACCTCAAATCCGAGTTTGATGTAGACATATAGGAAAAGACATGACACATAAAATGTGACTAATGGGTGAGATGACCTCTTAAGGGTATCCTTAGCCTTTATGTCGGGATATGGACACCATTTGGATGTTTTGAGCTCTTGGTATGGGTCTTGAGGTCCTAGACATAAGACCTTTGTGATAGTTTATGACCTTGTGCATGTTTAATGAGATATAAAACAAATTGTTGGGATTTCAGTTCTTTTTTTTTTGCATAAAAAAAAGATTGGGCCATGAGACATTCATTTTAAATAAAAAAATAAAAATATGCATATATCCAATTTATGGGATAATAATTTTCACTACAATGCATTTAAGGTAGTTTGAGGTAGTGTACATGAGCCATGAGCCCTAGAGGAAACTACTAAAGCATATGTCTCTTGGTTTGGTCTTAAAACATGACCTAGACCATAAAATTCGATCAAATTAAATAAAATATCAAACTACTAACCATATCCTAATTGCAAGACAAATATTACATCTTTAAGACCTCTATCAACCTTTAGAAAAAATTTAGGACAATTTGTATATCTTAAAAATACATAAAATTTATGAGCAAGGAACTTCAAGCTTGTTATATATAAAAAAATTGAAAGAGGTTTACATGTTATTCCTAACAGATTAATTGTATATTTAATCTCGTAAGGCATGATGTATCTTGTTATTTGTCAAATATCAGTGATATATTTCACTTTAAAACTTTTTACAGAATTTAAACGTTTTAAGAAATGATTCATGAGATACTTTTGGAGGACAATTGCTCGAAATCTGATGAGAAATTGTTAGATCCACAAATTTGTGTGATAAGTACTGAATCAATTTTTGCATTCAGAAATTGATTTTAAACAACAAAAAATAATGATTTCTTGGAAATTTATATGGCTCGATTAGAAACTTTAAATTTAATGGATAAATTGATCATATTTTATGCATCAAATGTGGTAAGAAATCCTAGAAAGCCATCATCAAATTAGAGAAAAAATGATTAATACATTTAATAAAATTGTTAAAAATATAAATTTTGATTACATTATTCATCATCTTAACTTTCCAACCTTGTAAAATTTGGACAAATCAATCACCAAAATTTTAAGATATAAACTCATGAAGTTAAATTGTCATAAATTTCAAATCCCTACCTAACTTGCTCCCCATATATAGACCCTTCAACCATATAAAATTTGGGCAAATCAATCACCCAAATTTTAAGATATAAACTCATGAAGTTAAATTGTCTAAATTTCAAATCCCTTTCTAACCTGCTCCCATATATAGACCGTTCAACCCTGTAAAATGAACCACAGCTGGAAGTGACCAAGAAAGCCTACTTCCACTTTTGTGTCACGACTCATGAGCTGGAAGTGACGAAGAAAGCCTACTTCCACTTTTGTGTCACGACTCATGGTCATGGTCGTCATTTAGTAAAACTAATGAATGCATGTGATATCTATTTTTGTCAATCCAACAAAAATATCCTTTGAAATTTCACTTCGACTCACTCTTATTGCTAAAGGAGACATTCTATTCTGTGTTGTTTTTTTTAATTCGTAAGTTTTTTTTTCAAACTTGAAATAAGTTTTTATCAAATTTGAAAATACATTTATAAAAAAGAAATTAGAAGTTAATCAAAAGAAAAAATAAATAAATAAAATCATTTAAATTTTTCCATTTTACTTATAATAAAAATTGAAAAATAATTTAGATTTTTTTTGTAAATATATAAATCAATTAAAAAAAAAGTAATTTAAAATTCAAAGTAAAAATAAAGATAAAAATCTCATAAAAATATATGAATCAATCAAAGAAAAGTAATTTAGATTTTTATAGATGACGTTTAATCTCATCCATAGAAAACGTATTAAGAACTAAAAACTTATTAAATATGCCCATTGTCAATAGGTGTATGCCTTTCAACGTAATTAACAATTCTACTGCCATTTGTTATTTTTCTAAATGATTGGACTTTGTTTTTTTTTGTCTTTTTAAATGGTATCTTAACTTTCATTTAATATGTCTCTAAATAAAAATTTTCCTATAATTTTTTTGGTTTTTGTTTTGTTTATTTAAAGGTTATTTCTACTGTTTTAAATATTTTTTTTTCCTATTTTAATTTTGAGAGAAAAATAAAACAAAATTAAGAAAAATTAAGAAAAAAAATCACAAAATTTTCGCTATTTTTTTTTTAAAGAAAATAAGATTTTTTTTCTTTGTTATTTTGATTTTTATTTCTATCTTGATTTTGAGGAAAAAATAAAACAAAATAAAGAAAAATAAAGAAAAAAAATCACAAAAAATTTCACGATCTTGCCTTTGTGAAGAAAAGGCAAAGGAAAATATATTGCAAAGACAAAAAATCATTTATCAAAAAAAATTCCTTTAACAAGATGGAGGAAAAATATAAATTGTAAATGATTTTCTTTTTATAATTTTTTTTAATTTAACATAACAGAAAAACGAATAGTAAACAAATCACATTATTTAAAAATAAAGTCCTTTAATATAATAGAAGAAAAATAAAGAAAAAATAGAAAAAAACCACAATCATAGTTATTTTTCTTCTATATTGTTAGATGACTTTTATTATATGATTTGTTATGTCTTTGCCCAAAATAAAACAAAATAATTATGATTGTCATTTCTCTTATTTTTGGAGGGAGACATAAGACATAAGAAATTACATTAAGAAAAATCATTTAACAAAGATAGAAGAAAATTGATTATGATTTCTTCTATCTTTATCTTTATTTTGTTTTGTCTTGATTTTTTCTTTCTATTGTGAAAAAAAAAAACATAAAACAAAATCAAAACAAAATGAAAGACATCAATCATATTTACTTGGAAGTGTGATCCAGATTATTTTCACAACGAAATGAGATTGGAGATATAATGAAGTAATGCACAGAGATATCACATGTATTCAATAATATAACATAAATGTATGAGAGATGCAACCATAAACAGAGATATACAGTAATACACTATCTCTATTAATGAAAGAAATGTATAGAAATGGTAAAAATACAGAGTGAAAGACTTGCTAGAATGGTGGCAGCTTATCTCTGAGAAGAGATGTGAAGGCTTTTCTACAATAAGCAGATATGCAAAAAACCCTAGACATCCAAATACATAACTCTAGGAGATGAAGCGCCATCATTGGAAAGGTATCGTCCAGGAGATTCATTTTGGGGGCTCAATCATGCCTTTGGCTATCATTGAGAACCTCAATATTTAAAAACCTTCATTTGGACCCTCAAAATGGCCCCGAAAGTTAAAACTTGCTAAAAATAGTAAATTGCCAAAATTGTCAGAAAACTGTTTTGAGTCATTTGGAAAAGGTGGGTGGCCACCAATATCCACCTGGATCAAAGTGACATTTTTATTTTGTTTTTTCTTTATTTTTTTCTTTTAACTGTGTAAAAAAACATAAAAGAAAATCAAAACAAAACCAAAGATATCAACCATATTTACTTTGAAGTGACAACACACATAGAGCACATTGTCATTGATTTGTATTACATGACAAATAAGAGATGTGACTTTTCTCTACATAGATTTATTGTTATGAATTATAAGCTTAAATATAATATTTAATTATTTTAATAAAAAATCATCATAATCATACATGAAATTTAATTGTTTTAATATCTTTTGTATATGTAATAGAAATCTTAAAAACAAATATCCTTTAATTTGTATAGGTAAGGAGATAAAACTTAAAAAATTATGTAATAATTTTCATTTTTCTATAATTGACAAGAAATATGTTTGTGTAAGTGGAATGATAGGGCTCGAGTCCTTGGTTTTTGGTATTAAAAAAGGATTGGGCCATGAGACTCAGCCTTTCTACACTAAATGTTAAAAGTATGCATATATCCCACTTATGGGACAATAATTCCCACTACAATGTATTTAGGGTAGTTTGGGCCTCTATATATGAACTATGAGCCCTAGAAGAAACCATTAGGGCATTTGTCTCTTGGTTTTGGTCTTAAAACATGGCTTAGACCATAATACCCAATCATGTTATAAAAAATGTCAAACTAATAACCATATCCTAATTGCAAGCCAAACATTATGTAACAACCTTAATTAATTAATTAATTATCATGATTAAATATTTGTTTAATGAATATTAGTTTAATTCATTAATTATCATGATTAAATATTTGTTTAATTAATATTAGTTTAATGAATTATTAATTTTTATTATGAAGACTTAGTTAATAATACAATTGTATTGGTAGATGGCCCCATCTATGGAGGGGTGATAAGGTGGTTGAGACTTAATAGGGAGATAAGGCAATGAATAATGAGGAAAGGAGGATAAGGCAAGGGGGAACACTCGGGAATGGGGTCTTCTTTTGTTTGGGAGTAATATTTTTTTGTTTTATTATAAATAATTAAAATTTAAACTAATTTAAAAGAATAATTATTTAAACTAATTTATTATTTAAAAGAACAATTAATTAAATAAATAAAAATATAAAATAAAATAATAAAATACAATTTAAATTAAAAAAAAAAATTAAAAATTAAAAATTTAAAACAAAAATAAATTCGTGTATGCATGAAGCCCACGTGCCTCCCCCACGCTCTCATCTCCCAAAACCCTACACTCGTTCTCCCGGACTCTCCATCCCCAAACCCTGCACGCATTCTCCCACTCTGCAAATGAGGTCGGGCTCTCATTTTATTTTCTGGAAGTTAAAAGATCAGGTTTCAAAGCTTTGCAATTGTTCCCCAATTTGGCGAAGAAATCAAAGGTGTTTCGTGCAGTTTGGAGGGTTTCATAATTTGGGTATTAAATTGATTTAGATTGGAGGTTGGGCAATTTTTCACCATACGCCAGTTCTCGGAAACATCGAAGGATTCTCTTGGATTCATTTCTCGTCGACCACAACTGCCATGTACTCG
>ML799041.1:140889-166115 GCA_009831015.1 Picea engelmannii | reverse complement strand
TTTGAGTCTAGCTTGTTCTAGACCTTTTTGTATTCCCCAGCTAATAATTCTTTCATTTTCCTTTAATCTGTCCTGCAACTGCATTATTTCCCGATCCTTTTGCTCTAGCATAGTGGTTAGATTTCCTACAGAATACATGTTAGCTGATGCTATAGCACCCATGGTTCCTGCTAACTCTGTAGTGAATTCTCCTTCATTAAGTTTCTTTCCATCAATGATAATTTAATGTTTTTTTATTGTTCTTTCTCCTACAGGATGAATTTTCTGTTTCAAGACAACTCTTCTTTTTTTATTGAAAAAATAATCAGAAGAAGGGATTTCATCTCTGGTGATTGGCTCTAAGTCACTTACATATAAAACTCCTTCATGAGGGGTTCCTAAAGTAGACTGTAGTGGATTCAATGTTGTAATAGGACTGCCAAGTTCCTTTGAAGCTGTTCCTCCAACATTTTCTGGAATATCATCGAGAACTATTGGACTTGTTTCTATTCCTTTTCCCTTTTCTGTCTCTGGTTCTTTGGTCTGAGAACCCTCTGTATTCTGAGGAGGTATTTCAAGATCTTTAAACTTATCTTTGTCACTTGACTTATCTTGAATATCAGTTTCAAACCCCGGAGGAATTGTTTCTTTCTCTGGCAATGCAGTTGACATTTCGCCTTGTAAAATATTTGGCGGACAGCATCGTCTATGTCTTTGAAAAGATTCAAACCCCACCTGTGCATCAGGTGACAAGGTTTTCACTCTGTTATGCACTTCTTCATAAGACTTAGCATTTTTGAAAACATCATCATAAACTGAAATTTCATGCTCATATGATTTTAAATTACATTGTATGTAATGCCGACTGATTATTTGGTAAGGGTCGTGTTTCCTATGCTCTATACTTGCTAATTTCACTTCGTCCATCGACTCGGCTTCTACCTTAGAATGGCCTATGTTTAATAAAACAAATTTTTTGATATAAACAGGAAAAGATGGCCATGCTTTTTTTTGCTGAACTTTTAATTCTAACCCAATTCCACCATTGACTAGCTGATAAGCCACTTCTCTGCATATCAACCTGTCTGGTAAAATTTTTGGGAGTGCGTGTGGTGGAATAGAACAGCCATAAACCCTATCATAGGAAACATTTTCCTCAATGAACCAGTCAGCAACTGACTTGAGGTTTTCTATGATGGTATTAGAAATACGAGGAGGTTCGCATCCAAAGAATATTTTGTGCAGAGGGATAATTACATAATGACAAACCTCATAAAAAACATTTTTTGCATTTTCTTCCCAGAGAGATGAGTGGTATTTATGAACAGGCTCTGAGCAAGAAACATTCCAACTCCAATTCATTAGTGGGAAAGGAGTCATAAAACAAATGGCATCCATGATATAAGATGACATATAAAAAGACATTGGTTGCCCTTTTGACCTAGCTGCTTTGTAATTCACAACCTCTGAAGTGATGTTATCTGACAAAATTTTGTGCCAATTAAAACTACGTCCCTCTGAAACTTCCTCTAAAAAAGGTTTCCAATCTGCGTGAAAATGACAAGGATCCTTTCTCCCAAAAAGTATACATAACATCATTGCTACATAAACCATATATTCGTTTAAGGCAGCTGTGGCATAAATCCCATGTAAATCAGCCCTAAACTCGTTTTCATCTCTGGCCCATCCTCTAATCATGTCAGGGTATGTTTGGCTTGCTTCAATGCATTCTTTTTTTTGAAATGCGGCTACAAACTCAGAATTAAAAGTGTGTCTATAATTGGGCGAGATCTTATACATTACTTGAATATGTTCAGGCCTGAATGAGCCGATAACAACTCCTTGCTCATTCAGAATACTTCTAGTCGAGACATCTACTTTATCCAGAGCCCAGGCGATCATATCGGTATATGACACAAGTCTCAGACGTGAAACAACCTTATGAAGCTCAGTCTCGGAAATATCTCGGAGGTGATTTTATGAATCAGTGGCTGCATATTTAAGCTCATCCTCCAGTTTTTCAAAAATTCCATGCCATGATTTAACAGAGTGTACTCCGGATGCAGTAGTATCGGAGATAATATCACCTTCTGGTTGATCTACATTTTTCTTTGACGCTTTTTTGGGTGCCATAGCTCTGTGTTTAACTTGAAAACCTGTAACAGAGAGTAATTTAGCTCTGAAATGATAATATAGACGTTTCAAAAATTTACTTCGAATATATCATAAAAGCATTGAGATTTGTACCTCTGTTATGAAATTAAGGATCTTAAATGCAAAAGATATTTCCAAAGATATGCATTTAATGTTTGTACTTATGCTTTCTCGGTGTTTTCAAATATAATAGAAATTTACTAAATCGGAGAATGACGCTTTAAATAATTCAAAGAAAGTTTAACTTTAAGCCTTGTTTAGAAGGATGATTAATTAGCGTTGATCTTGAATTAAATTTGAAAATCTTCTTTTCGGAGTTTCGGCATTTTTTATGTCAAGGAAACATGTCGTCGAAGAACCCCGATTGTCGAAATCGCGATGTATAATTTTAAATTAAAACATTTTTATTACCTTAATTAATTAAGTTTAGATCTTTTCGGGATTTCGTTAATCGGAAGATCGAGGATCGGGATTTCGGGAAATATGATGACATGAAACATGTTTCTCACAAAATCGTGAATCCCGATATCAAAATGTAATTAATTAACACTTAATCATTTTTAGTGGTAATTAAATCAATTTAAAACTTTAATTAAGGATTAACTGTATCGTGAAATCGGGAAATCGGGAAACACGATGACAAGATTATTTGATTTCACAAAATCGCGAATCCCGATTTCGTGATGTGATTTACTTAATGTTTAAACCCTTTTTAATTATGAATTAAGTAAATTACGTTTTAATTGAGTTTTAAAGTATCGGGAAATCGGGAATCGGGATTTCTCAATTCAATTTACATTAAACATTTGTTCATGCAAAACTCTGAATCCCGATATTCCGATTTAAATTAAAATTCCTTAAATTTTAAATTACTGCCCGTTTAAAAGGTCTTTTGAAAAAGTGTTGGAAAACTTATGTTCATTTAGATTTTTCCATTCTTTTTCCGAAAATAAACCATAAAAGGCATCGCGAATTCATCGGTGATGAAATTTTTTCTTTAGGAAATTTGAAAAATTCAAAGACTCAAAAATAAAAATCTTTTATCTTTAAGAGTAAAAAAAAAATCAAGGTCTGTTTCATCACAATCCAAAAAAGTGGGACAATTGTGAGGGTATATAATCATTGTCACCTTATGATGCAGGAGCATCGCCAACACATCAAGCGAGGCAGCGCGGAAGCAAAGGACAACTGGACAAGCCAACACAATTTTTGAAAATCACCTTGGAAGTTGTTGAAAATCTTAAATGAACCATTAAGATGAAGTGCACTTGTATAATGTAATGGACCTTGAGCCATTCACTCTCGTCCTTAGTAGGTAGAAGGCATTTAAAGTAGTTAATGTAGGTAGGTAGAATTTAATTCAAGATTAGACAGTTTCTAGAGCACAAGAGGGAAACGGGATATAGACACCCTCATTTTGTATTGTATTATTAGATTGAAGAATCAAGAAGAAGAGCATGCAGAGAGTTGTGTAAGAAAACCCATGTACATACATTTGAATTAATAGAAAGAATTGGTTCAAATTCATGGTTTGTGTTGTTCTCTGTGTATTGATGTTATGCTCATGAATGTTTTCTTCATGTTATACATTTTCTTTATATGCTGTGTATGTGATTTCATGCTTGAGTTTGAAGTCTGAAAGGGTGAAGGAATGAGATTCAATTGTTTATCTATCTGAACAAGAGTTCCTGCAAGGAGTGCAGTGGAAGTGTCCGCAGGGAGTGCGTTGACAGAGGGTTCAAATAGGGTTTTTTTTGTTCTCATTCTCCCAAAAGTGCAATTGGGAACAGGAGTCGTGCAAGGAGTGCATAGACTGAGTGAAGTTTAGGGTTGCGAACCTGAGCAAAGTGTCAAGGAATGTTGTTGCAGGTGTGCGCAGGGTCAAAATAATTCAACACCTGAAAGTTGTTGAAAATCTGCCGCAAGGAGTGCATGCAGGGATCTTCTGAAAGGATCAGAGTTGGAGAAAGCTCAGGAGGTATATGACCTTTGAGAAATAGATGAAGAGAAGAATAGGAGCTTGTGCCTTGAAGAGTCAAGTAGGCTTCGTAAGTTTATGCTGCAGGTGGATGAGTTCACGGAAGGACACTTAGTCATTCGCAGGAATCGCCAAGGACGGATGGACTGTTGGTATTCTCCGAGGAGGATTCACCATATCCCGTGAGTCGTTGAATCTAAAGGAGGTGCAGGGGAGATACTGTAGGTCTTTCCGAGAGGTTAAAGGCTCAGGAAGGGCAGGACCGTGATTCGAGCCACAAGAGCTGTCAGATCTTCTAGTGGGTTCGCATATCGGGGTTTCATGGGTTGAAACTCCGAAACATTGCAACAAGAATCGCGAAATCGAAAAACGTGATATCCCGATGGATAAGGATTTGTGTGGGGCCACAAGGATCAGTGATGTGGACAGGTGGCATGAGCTATCATAGTTTCACAACGAGAAGTCCTGAAACATTGACATCAGGATTCGCGATCCTGCAAAGTCTAAAATCCCACAGAGGTGACGGGACGTTGAAGGGTCAAAGTCGCCTGTGCATTGGAGTTTCGACTAATCGGGAATCAAGAGTCGGGGATACAAGTTACTCAACATCACGAGTGTCGAATTCACGATAGAGGAAATCCCGATAGGAAAAGGTCAGCGTTGACTGTCATTGGATATTGGGGATTCGAGAGTACAATGCTCGACCACTAACATCACAAAGTTGCGAAGTTCGATCCCCCGAGTGTGAAGAGGGGATCCCACAAGGATTTCTATGGGTGCATATTTCCCGATAGGGAAATAGAAGGACCATTAGATTTCTTTGGGCCGAGGAGAGAAAAGATCCTGTGAGAGGACGTGCTTGCGAGCGCAACTGCGTCAGTTTGGTATCAGAGCACAGAAAGATTCGTTGCTTTCTGTAGCAGAGAAAATAATTCACCATGCCACCCAGGAGAAGGGACATGCAATCACCCAATCCAGAGGATAGGGAAATGCCGAGGAGAAGAGGTAGGTAGATGATAGATACAACCATGGAGAGAGAGATGCGTGATCTACGAGCTAGAATCAAAGACATGGAGACAACGCAAAGGCGCACAATCAGTGCAGGGGATCTTAGTGATTCCGAAAGCGAAGTTGAGGCTGAACGTGAAGAAGAAGTTGCAGCCGAAGATGCATCAAACGAACGTTTGATCAAAGCTATTGCAAGGATGGGTGCAAGAGAAAAGATGGACATTCCAGTTTATGAGGGAAACTTGGATGCAGAGGAGCTTCTAGACTAGATTAGATCCCTAGACACATACTTCGACTATGAAGATGTCGAAGAAGACAATAAGGTTAAGCATGTTGTCACAATATTGAAAGGACATGCAACATTGTGGTGGGATGAACTACAAGCTGACAGACACTGCAAGGGCAAGCAGAAGATCAAGAGATGGGATTGAATGATCGCAAAGATGAAGGCAAAATTCATCTCCAGGGATTATCAAATTACTCTATTCAGGAGGATGCAAAACCTGAGACAGAAGATTATGACAGTGAAAGAATACACTAAGGAATTCTATAAACTGAACATCAGGGCAGGTCATCAAGAGAGCGATGATGAAAAGGTAGCCAGATACATGAATGGCCTGAGATATGATATCCAGGATGAGATGAGCATGGTAACCATCCGAACGGTAGAAGATGCTTATCAGATGGCTCTGAAAGAGGAAGAGAAGTTGAGCCGAAAGCAGAGTCAGAGAGGCTGAGGCAGAGGTCAGCCCAGAAGAAAATCAGTTGCCTAGGATAGAACCTAGAAGCCTAAGGAGGATTGGAAGTTTGGGCCTGAGCCTAAATGAAAAAGAACTGAGAGAGGTGGAACCTCACAGAGAGGGCAGCATAATAAGCAGAGAGGAGATTATGCTCACAACAACACTTTTCCTTGTACTAGAGGTAGAGGAAGAGGAAGAGGTTGAGTAATCACATGCTTCACATGTGGAAAGAATGGGCACAAGTCTTACGAGTGTCTAGATAAGAAGAAAGAAGGGGGAGAAGCTCACATCACCAAAGCATAGAGGCGGGATGTTGAAGCCGAAGATGCTGAAGGATGAAGATCGTTGATGATGCGAAAAGTCCTTTTGACACTCGAGAAGGAGGTGGAGAGTTCAGTCCAAAGGACCAGACATTTCAGGACTGCTTGCAAGACCAAGGAAAGGGTATGCAAGGTCATTGTGGACAGTGGTAGCATGGATAATCTCATTTCTACAGAGATGGTAGAGAAGCTGGAGCTGGAGACGACTGATCATCCAAGCCCATACAGAGTTTCATGGCTACAGAAAGGACACCAGGTAACTGTCACTAAACAATGTTTAGTTGAATTTAAGATATGAGGATATAATGATAATATCTTATGTGATTTCATTCCTATGGATGTTTGTCATCTATTGCTGGGTAGACCATGGCAATATGACAAAAATGTGATTCATGATGGGAGAATGAACACATACACCCTAGAGAAGAATGGGAGGACACACGTTACTTCCAATCAAGGATAAGGAGGTGAATCCGAAAGTAAGCAACATAGTACTTCTCATGAGTGGGAAGGAACTTCTTACTGAGGTTAAGAAGAAGGAGGATCCATAGTTCATTGTGGTCAGAAAGCCTAGGATTGTTCTGACTAGCACTAGAGTGGATGATTTACCAGAAGAAATTCAGGAACTGTTGGAAGAGTTCGCTGACATAGTAGTGGATGAATTACCTCGTTCGTTGCCACCGATAAGAAGTGTGAGCCGTCATATTGATATCATACCAGGAGCCAGTTTTCCAAGCAAAGCCGCGTACAGATTGATGCTGCAAGAGAATGAAGAGGTCAAGAGGCAAGTCTAGGAGTTGTTGGACAAAGGTTTGGTCAGGGAAAGCTTGAGTCCGTGTGTTGTTCCAACAGTACTCAGTCCGAAGAAAGACGGAGGCTGGAGGATGTGTACTGACTCAAGGGTGATTAATAAGATAACCATCAGGTACATATTTCCATTGCCAAGGATAGATGATTTGATGGATTGCTTGAGTGGAGCAAAATATTTTTCAAAGATTGATTTGAAAAGCAGTTATCATCAGATCCGCATCAGAGAAGGTGATGAATGGAAGACAACATTCAAAACCAACAAAGGGTTGTATGAATGGCTTGTTATGCCGTTTGTCTTAAAAAATGCGCCGAGTACCTTCATGAGGTTGATGAATGAAGTCCTGAAGGAGTTCATCGGGAAATTTTTCATTGTGTATTTAGATGACATATTGGTTTACAATAAAACAGTGGCAGAGCATCTGAAGCATTTGGCTACAGTGATGCAGAGGTTGCAGCAGGAGAAGTTGTTGATAAATATGAAGAAATCCTCATTCCTGAAGACAGAGCTCATTTACTTGGGGTTTGTTATTTCGGAAAATGAGTTGAGGAAGGATCCAGATAAGGTGGAGGTAATCAAGAATTGGCCATCACCGAGAAATATTTTCGAGGTGAGAAGTTTTCACGGATTGGCTAGTTTCTACCAAAAATTCATCAGGAATTTCAGTGGAATTAGCGCAGCGATGATGGAAACAGTGAAGAAAAGACACAAGTATTTTCACTAGAAGAGGCTGAGAAAAGTTTTAATATGTTGAAGAGAAAGATCACAGAACAACCAGTTTTGGTGTTGTCGGATTTCCAGAAGACATTTCAGGTGAAATGCGATGCAAGCATATTTGCAATTGAGGCAGTCTTGATTCAAGAAGACAGGTCGATAGCGTATTTCAATGAGAAGCTGAATGAGATGAAAGTGAAATACTCCACTTATGACAAGGAGTTTTATTCTATCATACAGGCACTGAAGAAATGGAGGCATTACTTGATCCCGAAAGAGTTTGTCTTGTACAGTGACAATCATGCATTGCAGTTTGTGACTCAACAGGCAAAGTTGAATCAGAAACATGTCAAATGGGTTGAGTATATGCAGAATTTCACTTTTGTGATTAAACATATTTCTGGTACTGCTAACAAAGTTGTTGATGCTTCGAGCAGGAAGTGTTTGCTGTTGTAGGAGTTCAGAGTCAAAACGTTAGGTTTTGATGATCTCAAGGACATGTATGCATATGATCAAGATTTCAAGGAAGCGTATGAAGCAGCTGAGAATCCAATTCTTAGAGACAGAAGCCAGTGGGTAGAGTACATGATTCAGGAGGGATTACTATTTATAGGTAATCAACTGTGTATTCTGAAATGCTCCATGAGGGGGAATTTGTTGAAAGATAAACATAGTGGAGGATTGGCAGCACACTTTGGCCATGACAAAACATTCGCAAAATTGAACGAGTCATATTTTTGGCCGGGAATGTGAATAGATGTAAAGAGATTCATGTACAGATGCGGAATTTTCCAGCATTCGAAGGGAAGGAAGCAGAATGTAGGGTTTTATCAACCATTTCCCATACCAGAGAGGCTGTGGGATGCGATTAGCATGGATTTTGTATTGGGGTTGCCAAGAACACAAAGAGGTGTTGACTCAATCTTTGTGGTGGTGGGTAGATTTTCCAAAATGGTACACTTCATACCATGTCAGAAGACCAGTGACGCAACTCACATTGCGAATTTGTTTTTCAAAGAGGTCATTCGACTTCATGGGTTGCCAAAGAGTATAGTTTCGGATCGAGATACAAAATTCATAGGGAACTTTTGGAGGACCTTATGGAAAAAGATAGGAACTAACTTGGCCTTTAGTTCGGCTTATCATCCTCAGATGGATGGACAGACAGAAGTGGTGAACAGAAGTCTGGGAGACTTATTGAGAAGCTTGGTGATAGAACACCACAGCCAGTGGGACCACATATTACCATAGGCAGAGTTTGCGTATAACGACTCAGTCAACTAGAACATAGGGCAGAGTCCATTTCAGATTGTCTATGGCATGCAGCCGAGAGGAATTTCTAAATTGATGGATTTAGAACAGACTACGACTAGGAGTGCTAGTGAAGAAGATTTCAGAGAGGCGATGAAGGAACTTCACAGCCAGGTGAAGCAGTGATTGCAAAACTCAAGTCAGGAGTATAAGCGTAGAGCAGATCAGCATAGAAGACAACTTCAGTTTGAGGTTGGTGATTTGGTTCTGGCACATTTGAGGAAGGAAAGGTTCCTGAGGGGGACGTATAATAAGCTAAAAATGAAGAAAATCGGGCCATGTAAGGTCTTGAAGAAATTTGGGGAGAACGCTTATGAGATTGAATTACCCGATGGGATTGGAATTTATTCGATATTCAATATCTCGGATTTGTACCCATTTAAGGCTGAGGAAACAGGGACTGGAGATGAGCAGCCAATGATCCATTGGACAAACCAGATGCCAGTTGTAGACAAGTCGTAGATGGAATGCATACTGGATAGAAGAGTGAGCAAGAGGACCAGGCAAAAGCAATACTTTGAGTATCTGGTCAAATGGAAGAACCATCCAGTTGAAGATGCCAGCTGGGAGACTGAAGCAGAGATACAAAAACATGGAAAAACCATGCATGAGCTCATGGATAGGAGCCCATGAAAGTTTTCATATGATGCAGGAGAATCGCCAACACATCAAGTGAGGCAACGCAGAAGCAAAGGACAGCTGGACAAGCCAGCACAATTTTTGAAAATCACCTTGGAAGTTGTTGAAAATCTTAAATGAACCATTAAGATGAAGCGCACTTGTATAATGTAATGGACCTCGAGCCATTCTCTCTCGTCCTTAGTAGGTAGAAGGAATTTAAAGTAGTTAATGCAGGTAGGTAGAATTTAATTCTAGTTTAGACAGTTTCTAGAGCGCAAGAGGGAAACGGGATATAGACACCCTCATTGTGTATTGTATTATTAGATTGAAGAATCAAGAAGAAGAGAACGCAGAGAGTTGTGTAAGAACACCCATGTACAAACATTTGAATTAATAGAAAGAATTGGTTCAAATTCATGGTTTGTGTTGTTCTTTGTGTATTGATGTTATGCTCATGAATGTTTTCTTCCTGTTATACATTTTATTTATATGTTGTGTATGTGATTTCATGCTTGAGTTTGAAGTCTGAAAGGGTGAAGGAATGAGTTTCAATTGTTTCTCTATCTGAACAAGAGTTCTTGCAAGGAGTGCAGTCGAAGTGTCCATAGGGAGTGCATTGAAAGAGGGTTTAGATAGGGTTGCTTTTGTTCTCATTCTCCCAAAAGTGCAGTTGGGAACAAGAGCCGTGAAAGGAGTGCGCAGGCAGAGTGAATTTCAGGGTTGTGAACCTGAGCGAAGTGTCAAGGACTGCTACTGCAAGTGTGCGCAGGGTCAAAAGAATTCAACACCTAAAAGTTGTTGAAAATCTACCGCAAGGAGTGCATGTAGGGATCTTCTGAAAGGATCAAAGTTGGAGAAAGATCAGGAGGTATAGGACCTTTGAGAAATAGACGAAGAGAATCACAGGAGATTGTGCCTTGAAGAGTCAATTAGGCATCGTAAGTTTACGCTGCAGGTGGACGAGTTTGTGGAAGGACACTTAGTCATTCGCAGGAATCGCCAAGGACGGATGGATGGTTGGTATTCTCTAAGGAGGATTCGTGATATCCTGTGAGTCATCAAATCTCAAGGAGGTGCAGAGGAGATACTGCAGGTCTTCCCAAGAGGTTAAAGGCTCAGGAGGGGCAGGACCATGATTCGAGCCACAAGGGCCGTCAGATCTGCTCGTGGGTTCGCATATCGGGGTTTTGTGGGTTGAAACTCCGAAACATTGCAATGAGAATCATGAAATTGTGAAACGCGATATCCCGACAGCTAAGGATTTGTATGGGGCCACAAGGATTAGTGACGTGGACAGGTGGTACGAGCTATCAGAGTTTTTCATCGAGAAGTCTCGAAACATTGACATCAGGATTCGCGATCCCACGAAGTCCAAAATCCCGACAGAGGTGATGGGACGTTGAAGGGTCAAACTTGCGCGTGTGTCGGAGTTTCGACTAATCGGGAATCGGGAGTCGAGGATACAAGTTATTCGACATCGTGAGTGTCGAATTTGCGATAGAGGAAATCCCGATAGGAAAAGGTCAGCGTTGACTGTCATCAGATATCGGGGATTCGAGAGTACAATGCTCGACCACTGACATCGCGAAGTTGCAAAGTCCGATCCCCCGAGTGTGAAGAGGGGATCCCACGAGGATTTCTGTGGGTGCAGATTTCCCGATAGGGAAATAGAAGGACCGTTTAGATTTCTTTGGGCCGAGGAGAGAAAAGATGTTGTGAGCGGACGTGCTTGTGAGCGCGACTGCATCACCTTAGGTAGGAATATCATTGACCCTAGGGGGATTGAGATGGAATTTGAAGTAATGAAGAGTGAAACCCCTATAGGTTGAGTTAGGAAGTGGAAAAGGGATTTTATAAGAGTCTTGTTGATAAGGGTATGTTTTCAAAGTATAGTGTACCTGCAAAAGAGTGTTATACCTTCCCGAGACAAGAAAAAATATTGAGATACAAGCCAGACAATCAAAGTGACAAGAAAGTGAATATTGTTATCCTATATTACAGCAGTAAACAAGAATTTATATCAACAATGAAAAGAGCAAGTTACTGCAGAATTAACCTTCAAAAGTATAAAATATTTATTGGATAATGAAGCACTAAACAAGAAATCCAATGCAATGATTTTGTTTCTCCAATGAAATTTTTAGATTAGTGATTTAATATATTGGGTAATGGAATATTGTTTTTAATATTTGGATCCACTACTTCTCTAGGGATGTAAGCCCTTTTACTCCCTAGAGAAAGAGAATACAACAAAGGTAAGTCTAGGAGGGTGTAATCCCTTTTATTCCTCCTAGCAACCTTGTGCAAAATGACTTATCCAATAACAATTAAAATGAAATTCGTGGAGGTTGTATTCCCTTATACTCCTCCAAGAGTTGTATACAATAATATCATGAAATAAGAAGAAATTACCAACAAAATGCAAAAATTCCTTACCAATTCCACAAGATAGTAACATAAAACCCTAGTTTACCAAGTAAATTCCATCCACATGCAAGAATAATCCTCCAAGAAGGGTAGTGCACCACTTTAGATCCACGATAGACTAGTAAGAATCCAAAATATTGCACAAGAGTGAGATATATCTCAAATTCCCAAAGAGGGAGAAAATTTCAGCCAAGAATGTCTTATTCTCAAGTGAGAATGTTATGATAAAATGAAATGAATTTGGTTTGTATTTATACAAGATCTCTAAAGTTAGTTCGTCCACATAACATTTGGGTAAACCAAAAAATAAGGAGTCTGACCTCTTTTATTTTACCCCTTTACAAATTCAATTTGATTTTTACACAAAGAAACCCTAAAAAGATGATTCCATGCCCCTTTAAGGTGACATTTTGGCACATCTAGCAAATCATTGAGCTTGGAGAGGAAGTCGTTTGGCCTCCAAAGGAAATATCTTCATGCACTATGGTATTCTCTCCTCCAAGGAATTATAATTCTCCATCAATTCGTTACCACCATCATCAAATCCTGGCAACAAATCATGATGTCAAACCCTAGAGAGAGACATTTTGACCTTCCAAGGTCAAGCATTGGGAAAAGGGGGGCTAAGTTTCATCCTTCAAGGTGTCTCATAATGCCTCCAAATGAAATGTTCACCATACATTTTCTCCCAAGGTGTGGGGCATGGCATCCAACCTATGGAATTCAAGACCCAATGAAGGCCTAAGCTAGGCTTGTCCCTCCAAATCATCCATCAAACAAGGTCCTACAAATACAAGATGAATGTGCCCTCCAAGGGTCTCAATTAAAATGTATCATGCCAAGTAAAACCATATTTAATACAAGAGCCACCTAAACATGTGCATTAAAACTACCTTATCAAATTAAACAAGTGCTCAAATACCTTATGCAACTTTCCAAGTTAAGGTATGGGGGGGTTGTCATGGTGACCTATTGGGTGAGTCATTCCTCAAGTAAAGGAGTGTTTCCTAGGTGGACCCTTTCTAAGCCATGTAAATAATAAGTAGAAGAGGGTAAAACTTTTGGGCATGGGGTTCATGACATAAAAGGGTTTGTATTTTCTCATTTATGGGTACCTTTGTAGAGGGTGTGTTGCACCTTCGTTTTCAATGCATCCTTTTTCCAAGCCCATTTATTTTCCATTAATTAATTAAAGTCCAAAACAATTGGGTACTATAAGACATGTAAATAAAATAGTATCACAACGTCACTTGAAGCTATAGGTACATAGAGTTCCATATGCATGGAAAGAAAGGGACATCGCATAATTGTACACACCTCAACAATCAGGGCATCTATATAATGTGAGTTTGCTTTTGCAGGTCTTCAAATTATTTTTTAGGAGAAACATTTCATTATTCTCAAGAACTCTTTGGGAGAGAATATAGAAGGTTATAATTTGGATTTTGTATTTTTCTAGCTACATTTTCCTCTGGGCCTTCATCCCCTTCTTATGAGGTACAATCCCTTCTTCGGTCAGTGCATCTGAAAATCCCAAAAGATGGGGGAACGGAAAAGGATGGTGTGAAAAGTGACAAGTATGATTGGGAATGGTATGATGACTCATCAATGAGACCTCCTAGTAGAAAACCTTTCCCCAAGGGTGATCACTTACTAAGGAACAATGTCAACCACCAAGGTGAAACAGAGAAAAGAGCATAATTTCCAAGCAAACATTCTATAATCAAAAGCAACTTTAAATGCAACATAATAAAATTCCTCAAGTATTAAAGTGATACTTACCAAAAAATCTGACTTGTACCTCATGGAGAAAGACCCACTATATTCTAGAAATAGGATGATGTGGTGGATGCCATCGTGATGAACCAGAGAAGTATGGTAGTGAAGTGGGTCTCCATCTGTGTAAGTGGACATCATGAGTTGATATATGGCTTGGAACTCCACGTTTTCAACCTAAGGGCCTCGAGAGATCATCTCCTTAGTTATCCATAGAAATGGGGGATAACAAGGCCAACTTTTAGCATCTAAAACATCTTTTAACCAATGCCTTTGTTTTAAAGATTGAAGACCCTGAAAAGGATTTCTTGGTTTGTACCAATGCTTGGAAGGACTCGATGGTTATTATGAAAGAAGGGAAAGTGATATGTTATGCATCAAAGAAGCTAAGTGAACATGAGAAGTGGTATGTCACCCATGATCTAGAGCTTCCATCAATTGTGCATGCATTGAATATGTGGATACATTACTTGCTCAAAAGGAGGTTTGTCTTGATGACATACCATTTTCGTCTAAAGTGTTTGTTTGAACAACCAATGTTGAACGCTAGACAATCCATATGGATGGCTCTAATCAATGAGTTTGATTTTTAAATAAAAAACATAAATGGAAAGTAAAATGGAGTGGAAGAGGAACTCAGTCAAAGTGTGTAGATGATACACTTATCAACAACAACTATAAGAGACCTTGACATTAAGCAAAGGATTAAAACCCTCTTGCAAGAAGATGAGTTATTCAATCAGGTAAGAGAAATATTGAAACAAGGACTCAATGAAAAAAAGTATGAAGGATATCATCTTACAGTTGATGCTTTTTTGTTTTACAACCACAACTTGTATGTTCCCAACTCAGCATAGCTAAGGCACTTGATTATCGATGAATTACATAGGAGACGTTATGTAGGTCACCCTGGTTATCAGAAGATGATAACAACCGTGAGGAAATTATATTATTGGCCTATAATGAAGCAATATATTGTTGAATATATTTCCAAGTGTTTGGAGTGTCAATGGTGAAGGTTTAGCACAAACATCCTACAATATTATTGCAACCTTTCCCAATTCTAGAGTGGAAATGGGAGACAATTTCCATGGATTTTGTTACTGGTTTTCCAAGGAAAATTAATAAATGTGATGCAATAATGGTAGTAGTGGGAAAGTTGAGAAATAAAACTCATTTCATCCCTATAAAGTCTAATTTTAAAGATATATATGGTGTCGATGTCTTTATGAAGGAAATTTTTAAATTACATTGCCTATCCAAGACCATAATCTCGGAGAGAGATGCTAAGTTAACTTCAAACTTTTGGAAGACTTTGTTTGCGGGTTTGGGAACACAGTTAGTGTTTAACACATCCTACCGTCCTTAAATAGATGGTTAGACCAAAAGAGTGAATAGAGTGCTAGAAGACATGTTGAGAATGCAGGTTATGCATCAACCCAAGCAATGGGAAGAGCATCTACATCTGGTAGAATTTTCCTATAACAATGGTTATCATGAATCATTGAAGATGAGCCCATTTGAGGTTTTGTATGGTAGAAAGTGTAGAGTTCCAATTATCTGGAACATTCAAGTGGACAGGGTCACACTTGGACCAGAATTTCTAAAATAAATGGAACATGCAATGGTTAAGGTAAGACAAAATCTTAAATTAGTTCAGGATAGATAAAAGAGTTATGAGACATCAATAGAACTCATAAGGATTTTAGAGTATGAGATCATGTGTATGTCAGAGTGAAACCTAAGAGGATTTCCCTAAGGATGGGGACATGTGCTAAGTTAGCACCTCACTATTTTGGACCATTTGAATTCCTGGAAAGAGTAGGACTAGCAAGGATGATTTTAAGGATGGAAATTTATTTTAAAATGTAGAAACCTTGGAAAATCTTACTAATCCTTCAAATGCCAACCATAAATGATTGGCTATATTTTTGTAAAAACATTAAAATTTCTAAGGATTTTATATAGTTTTTATAAAATTCTGGCGATTTTTAAGGTAAAATAATTTTATCCTATAGAATTTGGAAAATCATTTTTAAAATAGCAAATCTCGGTTTTGGAAAAACCATGGAAAATTAGCCCATGAGTGAAATTTAGTCTAGTGGAATACAAACTTGCATTACCACCTATTGTTAGATCTCACAAAGTGTTCCATGTATATTTATTAAATAATTATGCTCATGACCATAATCATGTGATTGATTGGATTGTGATACAGGTGGAACTTGAGGGATAATTCCATCTTGAACCTCAATGCATCATGGACAGGAGAGAAACATTTCTCTAGAATTGAGCCATTGTCTAGGTCAAGGTGCAATGGAAGAACTTTGGAGCATATGAGTATACATGGGAAATGGAAGATGCCATGAGGATGGAATACCCATTTTGTTTTTGGTATGATTGTATATATGGTGTTTCAAACATCGAGGAAGGTATTTATTTAAGGGGAGGAATGTAATACCATGTTTCCCCCCATGAATGTAATTATGCTAAGACTTCATGTAATGTGATTATGAAGCATGTAATTATGTTTTTATTAATGAAAAACACTAGAAAAATGACTGAGAAGGAAAATCCTTGAGTATTATCCATGATATCACAAGTGGGAACTAGTGAGGTGGATTGGTGAGGGGGAATGGATAAGTTTCAACTAGGAAAATAGGAAACTTTCTTAGTATTCCAACCTGCACCTGAAAAAAATGAATGCATCACCTTCTAGCATACGTGAACTTATTAGAGCCACATGATCAGTCATGGAATCTAGGATTGGTGGTTGAATAAGTTATAATTGTTGATAGATCTGATTATCTGAAGTGGCAAGGGTCAACTTAAAACCTAACAGAAGGACATCCATTAGATTTCCTTTTGAAATTTAGATCCCTAACTAGATATTTTTTCTCACATAAGCCAGCATAATCCAAAGGAAACTCGTGGAAGAAGAGGCCAAAGGTGGAATACATCACCAAATGCATGTATACATGAGAAGAGGGGGAGCGAGGATAGAATGATGACAAGCAAGCAATGAATGAACAAGTAGGATAACACGTGGGTAGATTCGAACCTAGGGAAAAACCCAGAGGAACAAAGAATATTGTGGAAGATCAAGTGAGTTTCAGACTCATAAGAAGATGATGCAATGAATAGAGGTATTCACTAGCACATATATGAGTAACAGAAGAAATTCAGAAGTTGCTCCTGAAGAAAACAAAAAGCTTTTCCAAAATATTAATGACCACCTTGGAACAAATAATACCCAGATCCATACTAGAAAAACAAAGGACTACAACTTGGTACTTACTGTAAATAAATTGACACTCGTAAGGGAAGGTCATCGAGGGACTATATAATAGAGAAGGGACTCCCTTATGTAGATGAAATCCAATTGAAAAGGTACCTGATAACCCTATGGAAGTTCTGAGCTCAGTGGGAAGAGGGAATCTTATGTTGTTTCTAGTTGAGGGAAGGAGAATAACCTTCCTAGATCATTTTAAACCTATGAACCAGTTGAATCAATCCCCTTGTAGTATCATGGCTTGGCATGGGGTGGCATGTTGTAGGAAGGCACTCTACAACATATACTAAGATTGGGATAAAAAGAATCCTCTCAATCAGTTGGTTGATTTGGTACTTCACTAAACTTATGTGTACTTAAATTATGGTGCTTGATGCACTGTTTATGTAATGAATGTGATTTTATGAATTAATGTTTGAATTCATGAGTAAAATGGACTATGCACATTTGTTTTCACTATTAATCTGGTAGACCTGTGTGATTGAGTAAGTAGTAATAAGGTAGGGGGAGTATTCCTATAAATCTTGCAATCCCTTGGATGGAAAGCTTGAAAGATATGAAAATATTCACCATGAAATTGGCAAAGGGATGCCTTGGTTCCTGAGGAGGGTCTCTGTGTAGTTTTGGAGAGTCTCAACCCCATGGAACCTTCTACCATTGAAACGAAAATCTTGCAAGAAGAAAATATTCATTCTAGTTGAAGTGAGAATACCTCAATCAGTTTCAGAATAGGTTTCCAATCTCTTGAGGGTCTAGTAAAATATTAGGATACTAGTATGAAATAACCCTCAGATATTAAGTCACGATTCAGAATGATAACCATTTATTAGGTGTAGTTAAATGGTATTAAAGTTTCTAAGTACAAGGTGGCATTGGAATTATGATGAGGATGACTTCAAGACAACGAAGGTCATTAATCTATCAAAGGGTCAGAGGTTGAAATCATGATCGTTTATGTCGCATATCAATTTATCGGGAAAATACATTCGAAGACCTGAATAAAGGCTTCCAAGTGGGTCCAATGACATGATGGTTGAAGGACCATTGATATATGGAGAGATTCCCTATGGGATCTTAGTAGTAGGATATCATGTGAATGACTACGAGGAGGAGGTTTTAGGAACCTTGACCGTTGATTAGTTGTAAACCCTGAGTGAAACCGGACCATCAGATGAGGTGAATGAGGATTGTTAGATCCATCAAAGAAGCGTTAATCAGAGTGAAAACATTCACAAGTGGATGTGTTTCGATAAAAATGAGATATGATAAAATATCTGGACCATAGATCAGTAAGTGGGAGATCTTTAATATATGGCACATATTACCATGGGTCCCATTGGTTACGTTAGGATATGGGTGTTGAAGTGAAAGGTAATTTACGAGCAAGTTGAGACACCAAAGAAATCGTAGTTGTTAAACCTCCACATCCAAAATTCATTGGATCGGTGGGAATGGTCTATTGTAGTAGAACCATCAGGGTGGATTTCAAGTTTAGAAATCAGTTGTTCTAATCAGTGCCCATTCAAATTGCTAAAGATCGTTGATATGATGGTGAGGAGTGATGTTGACCGTCCAATTGGGGATGTCTAAGTCCCCAAATGTTGCCAAGAGGTTCGAGGAAGGGGTTTGTTGGGGTATGTAGGTCGGACAAGGTAATTTTAAGTAAATCTGAGAGTGTAGTTAGGAGAATAAAAAAGAAAACCGAACATCCCACCAGCCTATGAAAGGTTAGGGGGTTGGGTGTGTTACAACAAATGTGCCTCTTGGCACACCTCGACCCCTTTGCGGAATTTTCACGGTGACTTTTGTGGTATGATTTCTTCTCCTTATTTATCTAGGTGCAAGTATTTCTTAAGTTTCATTGATGACTTTTCTAGACGCACTTGTGTTTACTTATTAAAAATTAATAGAGTTCATTTTTGACAATTTTTTGTCCTACACAAGCCTTATAGAAAAGAAATATGGACATCAAATTCAAAGGTTAGGAACAGATAATGGAGGAGAATATGTGAACAATAATTTTACAATTTATTGCACTTCACATGGCATCCAAATGCAACACGTTGTTCCATATACATCACAACAAAGTGGTGTTGTTGAGGGAAATAAATGCACATTAAAAGAAATGGCTAATTGTATGATCCAATCTAAGGGATTAAGTCTAAATTGTTGGGCAGAAGCCAATAGCTGTGGAAATAACATAGTATATTGCACTCCAACAAAGGCTATTAAAAATATAACATCGGAAGAAGCATGGAGTATCATTAAGCTAGATGTAAGCCACTTCAATGTATTTTGAAGTGTAACATGGGCTCACATTCCTGATGAGAAAAGGAAAGCATTGTAGCCTAAAAGCGAGAAGTGTATATTTGTTGGTTATTCTGAATATGTTAAAGGTTACAAACTTTTCCAACCTTAATGTAATGAAATTATTATTAGAAGAGATGCTAAATTTGATGAAAACCTCTTGGCCTACGAGCCTAATTCGACATTTGTTTCTTTGTTGGCCTGCATGATCCAAATTATTTTCAGCATGAAATGAGAGCAGAGATTTAATAAGGAAATGTACAGAGATATATCAGATATCCAATAATATAATAGATATGTATTATAGATATAACCATAAAAATAGAGATATATAAATACACAATTTCTATTAATGAGCAAAATGTACAAAATTGTAGAAATACAAAGTGAAAGACTTGCTAGAATGGTGGCAACTTATATATGAGAAGATATGTGATGGCTACGCTCATTCGCAAGAAGATTGTTGTTACAATGAGGCTACAAAGGTATTTTTAACATAAATAAAATTAAAAACCCTAACCCTGGAAGATGAAAAGCTAACAGTTTTGTGGACCTCATTTTGGGTAGTTTGGTGTATCAACTTCCCGAGGGCGTAACTTTGGCATACGATCTTCGTTTGGGGCGCATGATAGCTTGTTCGAAAGGTATTGATGAGTAAATTACTTTTGGGGGATCAATGAGAGCCTTTGTGCATTATTGAGGTGACCTATCATGAAAAAACACCATTTAGGCCCTCAAAATGGCCCCGAAAGTTTAGGACCCGAAAAACTGCTAAAAATAGTAAATTGCCAACAAATTTTTTTGAGCCAGTTGGAATAGGTGGGTGGCCACCAATATCCACCTGGATAAATCCTCCCTCCTTAGGAATAAATGGTCTCCATTGTGTTGATTTCCCAGGGGAGAGGGGAAAGCATTTGTTGAATCTGAATCTTGGTGAGTTTCTTTCCTTGTTGGAGAAGTTGCACTACTTATCTTGTTGAAGACTATCAGGAACCTATTGTTGGAAAGGTTTAATGTTTTCAACCAACTTGTTGTATCTTGAATTGACTGGGTAGCGTGTATATACCATTGTAGGTGAATAAACAATATCTTCTTTATATTTTTCAATTTTCTTATGTTGGAAAGAAAGGTCTTGGGCCAAGGTTGCAATAGTTGCAATGTCTTTATTTTCACCTTTTGAATAGACTGTAAAGAGGATGAATTTTGCAGTATGAGAGATTAACTTGCGACATTTTTTTGGTTGGACAGTAGTTGGAACTACCTCTGGTATCCTATAGAGATGATCCCCTAGAGTAAAAATGACACTATGAGGTCGAGACTCATAAATAGCATGGCGCTTCCACATATATGGATGGACCAAAAGAACATCACAAACATCCAGTGGGGAAACATCATATAATAACTCATCCTTGAAGGGATGGATGTCGTATGACAATCATAACTGTTGGATGACACGAATATCTCATCCCTGGAAAAGCCACCTGATGTTGTATGGTTCTGGGTGTGGTGTTGTCGACAATCCCAATTGTTTGACAATCTCGGCTGAGATGAGGTTCTTCTGGCTTCTAATATCAATAATAAAATGCAGCGGGGTCCCCTTCACCCACATATGTGAATGAAAAATGAATTCCCCCTCTTCAAGATATGTTTGTTCTTCTAGTTGAATTGGTGTGGTCACGACAATAGCAGTGGGGTCTTCATTGATGATCTGTCTTTTCCCATTATTTTTTGAATCAGATTCTGAATCAGGGTTTGGCTCATTTTATTTGATATTGGCCACCAATGATTGTTTTTAGTGACATTCATCAGTGTTGTTCTAGGAGATTTTGTGAAAATCACACCACTTTCAAGTGTCCTTCTTTGTCTTTATGTGACCCTTCCTTTCCTATGGCTTGGACTGGTTTTCAAGAGGATATTTGTTAGGGTCATATTTATCATACTTTGGTTGTTGTGAATTTGAAAACCTGAACTCTTGTTTATTATGGTGCCTAAAGTTATGCTCAATTTTTACAACATATCGATAGGTAACTCCCAATGATGAGATTTCTAGGAAATCCATTTCTGTTTGGATGTACCTATGCAGAGCCCCGAGATATTTCAGAACCAGATACCTCTCAGAGTCTTTTATACCCAGCTTGGTGCATAAGGTATGGAAATTATTTGTGAAATTTGGCACTGTTTGGCCCCTCTCTTTCTACAGTGTGGTCCATCTCATGTATTGGTCATCATAGTTACCAATAGGGTAATATTGTTCCTTGACCGCATCCACAAAACAACCCCAAGTGGGATTGACCCCATATAATCCAGACTCATCTATAGAACTTTTATCCCAGTAAGATTCCCACCAATGTTTGACATGGGGGAGAAACTTAAGGAGTGCGAAGGTGATATTTTCCCTATCAAAAAAATTGTGAACAAAGAAGTAACCTTCTAGAATATTTAACCATTTTTCTAGGGCATTCGCATCTATCTGACCTTCAAATATAGGAATTTCAAAATTAACTTGTACCCTGAAAGGAGAGGTTCTTCCAAATTGGTCGCTTGATTAAGACACGTCGTTATCGACAGGCATTGAAGGATGTGGGGAAAAATCTCCATCATTTCGTCCCTCTGTCATGTGAGAGCTTGCTCAAGCAACAGATTAATAGAATATTCTACTCCGTCGTTTTTGTTTTCTTCTTCCATGGAGGGTTTCTTGGGAGTGCGAGAGAGATTTCCCTTAAGAGAGACAAGCTCAAGACCCCACTTTATATATTCATATTGCGTTAGGGACATGCATTGAAAGACGATCAAGAGAAACCTACTCTGATACCACTAATCCAAATTATTTTCAGCATGAAATGAGAGTGGAGATATAATAAAGAAATGTACATAGATATATTAGATATCCAATAATATAGCAAATATGTATCATATATATAACCATAAACACATAGATATAGTAATACACAATTTCTATTAATGAGTGAAATGTACAAAACTATAGAAATACAAAGTGAAAGACTCGTTAGAATGGTGGTAGTTTATCTTTGAGAAGAGATGTGATGGCTACACTCATTCACAAGAATATGATTGTTACAATGAGGCTCCAAAGGCCTTTTTAACATAAAAAAAAATCCAAAACCCTAACCCCAGAAGATGAAAATCCAACAGTTTTGTGGACCCCATTTTGGTTAGTTTGGTTTATCAACTTCCCGGGGGCGTAAATTTGGCATACGATATTCATTTGGGGCACACGATAGCTCATTGGAAAGGTATAGACGAGGATATTCATTTTGGGGGCTCCATAAAATTATTTGGCTATGATTGAGGTGCCTGATTGTGAAGAAAACGTATTTTAGGCCTTCAAAATGGCCCTAGAAGTTTAGGACCCAAAAAATTGCTAAAAATAGTATATTTCCAACAAACTATTTTGAGTCAGTTGGAACAGGTGGGTGGCGATGAATATCCAATTGGATCACTACAAGCCATGTTCGACATTTGTGACTTATTTTGTTCCTATTATAATTTGTTCTTCTTCATATGATGATAGTAAGGATCAAAATCCACCTCCACCTGCTCACCTTCGTCTAGATGAGTCCATTGAACATGAAGTTGAATGAGAACCATCGCTTCCTAGATGGGTTTGTTCAAGACGATAAGAAGTCAGTGATCCTTCATATCAGCATCGGACAAGTTCACACTTAGAATGAGCCTCTTCTCCTTTCTCTCAAGTTTCATAGACTCATGATCCAAAGACATTTTAAAAAGATTCAGGTCATCTATATTGGGCTCCAAAGGCCTTTTTAACATAAAAAAAATCCAAAACCCTAACCCTGGAAGATGAAAATCCAATAGTTTTGTGGGCCCCATTTTGGGTAGTTTGGTTTATCAACTTCCCAGGGGCGTAAATTTGGCATGTGATCTTCGTTTGGGGCACACGATAGCTCATTGGAAAGGTATAGACGAGGAGATTCATTTTGGGGGCTCCATAAAATTATTTGTCTATGATTGAGGTGCCTAATTGTGAAGAAAACGTAGTTTAGGCCTTCAAAATGGACCTAGAATTTTAGGACCCAAAAATTGCTAAAAATAGTAAAATTCCAACAAACTATTTTGAGCCAGTTGGAATAGGTGGGTGGCGAAAAATATCCACTTGGATCACTACAAGCCATGTTCGACGTTTTTGACTTATTTTGTTCCTATTATAATTTGTTCCTCTTCATATGATGATAGTAAGGATGAAAATCCACCTCCACCTCCTCACCTTCATCCAGATGAGTCCATTGAACATGAAGTTGAATGAGAACCATCGCTCCCTAGATGGGTTTGTTCAAGATGAGAAGAAGTTGGTGATCCTTCATATCAACATCAGACAAGTTCACACTTACAGTGAGCCTCTTCTCCTTTCTCTCAAGTTTCATAGACTCATGATCCAAAGACATTTTAAAAAGATTTAGGTCATCTATATTGGGACACAACAATTAATGACAAGTATCATTCTTTAATGGCCAATGATACTTGGGATATTGTACCATTTCCGAAAGGAAGAAAACTTGTCAATTGTAAATGGGTGTACAAAAATTTGTGTGCATCAGATGGAAGTGTTTAAAGACACAAGGCCCGATTAGTTTCCAAAGGGTTCTCTCAATTTGAAGGCATTGAATATAATGAAAAATTTTCCCCTATAGCCAAAATGAATTCCATCTGCCTTGTTCTATCCCTTCCAGCCTCACATAAATGGGAGGTCCATCAGATGGATGTCAAATTCACCTTCTTCAATGGGGATTCACATGAATAAATATGCATGGAACAACCTCTTGGATATGTCCATAATTACTCTAGCCTTTTTTTCTACCTTAAGAAATCTCTTTATTGTATTAATCAAGCTCCTCAAGCTTGGTATGCCAAAATGGAAAACTTTCTTCTTGATACTGGATTTTCTAGATGTCATTGGGACCCTAATTTCTATACCAAGAAATTAGGAATCCATCTCATAATCCTTGTTCTTTATGTTGATGATCTTATCTTCACTAGTAGTGACCCTAAACTTTTAAACCATGTGAAAGGAATCCTTAAGAAGAAATTTGAAATGACCAACTTAGGTTATTTTCACTATTTCCTTCGCCTCCATGTTTTGCAAACCAAGGAAGGAATTTTTCTTTCCCAGTCTAAGTATGCATGTGACCTTTTTTATCACTTTCACATGGAATATTCAAAACCAACCCCTTATCCTTTCTAGTCTGGATTCAAACTTTCTACCACATGTACTTCTCCCAAAATTGATGCCACTTTGTACCTTTAGTTATTTGGTAGCCTCTTATACTTGACTCATACCCATCCTAATATTTCCTTTTTTTGGGTATTGTTTCCTGATATATGAAAAAACCCCATGAAAGTCATTGGAAATCAACTAAAAGAATACTTCAGTATGTCTGAGGTACAGTTTAGTTCGAGATACATTACAGTTTAGGGGGGACTCCTTTATTGGTTGGTTTCACTGATTCATATTGGGCCGACAACCTTGATTATTGAAAGTCTATTGTAGGTTATGCTGGAAAAGACTAAAACAACTGAGAGGGGGGGGGGGTGAATCAGTTGTTTATAAGCTTAAACAATTTTGTACCTTTTAAAACATTATTAATCTTCATTCAAGTGATCATCAACATCATGCAGCATATGTACAGTAAAAGTAAAAACCATCAGTCACACATAAAGTACACACAGAGACAGATTTTCACGAGGAAACCCATAAAGGGAGAAAACCTCTTCTTCTTCGAAATGATAGGTAGTCTTTTGCAGTTCTGTACAT
>ML799041.1:96605-133515 GCA_009831015.1 Picea engelmannii | reverse complement strand
TTCAAGCACCCACTTGAACTTCTGAGGACAACAGTCCTCCCGAGCACCTCCCAACCTCCCTATAAAATTAAAGGATGAATACACATACAATTTATGTAGATAAATCACTTCTTACCATTCTTTTTCTGTTCTGTAATTCTTCTCATTCTTTGTCTATCCAGCAAGTCTCCTCTGCATCACATTGTTCTGTCATTCTACTCTTCTTCTGCTTGCTCTATCATTCTTCTCTGCTTCTACTTGCTTTATCGTTATGCTCTGCTTCTGCTCTCCTCTATCATTCTACTCTGCTTCTACTCTTCTCTATCATTCTGCTCTACTTCTACTCTGCTCTATCATTATGCTCTCCATTTCATCTCATTCTGTACCTCCTCTCAAATGTCACATCACACATCTCTTTCTTACTGCTTCATTCTTTTTCCCTTCAGAACAGCACCGCGACACAGTCTGTTTCATCTCCTTTTATACATGCGGGCACAACGTTTCAACTTCCCAACTCCTTGGGCAAACTGATGACAACTGTCCAGCCAACCGAAACGCCAAACGATCGACAACTAATTTGCAATCATGAGTTTTTCTAACAAATTTGTAACTGAAAGTGTTAAGTGTGCATGGAAGAACAGTAACCCTCCGATCACATTCAAACCTTATCCGCACCGCTGGATAATCTTCATTGTTCTTGCCTTTTAAATCGGGTTTTGGCATTCTTCATGTTCACTGTTCTTTTCACTTATAAATCCCGATACACAAAAATCCATATATCGGTCAAATCAACGATCCAGGTGCAATCTTGACTCAACGGCTACGATTGTGTCGCAATATCGCATATCGCGATTTCACAATTCATGTTGCAATCCTTACCATATCTCGATTCGCGAAACTCCGACATGGTCTAAAATCAATGGTCTAGATCATAGCCCAATCTGACGGCTCAGATTGTATCGTGATTTCGCATATCGTTAAATCGACACTACTGAGGTCAAGTGACTTTGTCACTTCAAAGTTCCGATCCCCGATGCTGATGCGCCCCTTTCCACGTGCTAGCCCTGCTGGCTATAGGCCTTGGCCCATATGACCGTCAACACATGACCTCAGTCAGACCTCTCATCGGGGTTTCGACATTTTCGATGTCACCATGTACATGCCTACGAAATTCTCGATCCTCCGATCCCTGATTCTCCGATGAAGGAAATCAACGGTCCAGATCTCATTCTTGCTTTAATGAATGTGATCAAATCGTGAAATCGCATATCGCGATTTCGGGGTTTTCGTTGTCAAGTGTAATGGACAATTCAAAGTCTCGATCCCCAATTCTTCGATGAAACCTTCTGTCGAGCTTCACCCGTTGGTTCCCGATCTCTGCCACGCTTATCTTCCTCACAGCTTCTGCAGATATGATGACTGACGGGTGCCCTGCTTCCGATCTGACGGCTCATATCCTTTCTCTGACAAGGATTATAAACTATGGTCCAGAATCATTTTGGATTCAGTGGTTACGATTCAAGCGTGATCTTGTTGCAATCTGTGTGATACTAACCCATCAATGACAAAAACCATTCGTTGTCTGCAAACTTGCCATCAATGATAACAACTATCAACACGTATTCGTTGCTTGTTCAATATTTGCCAACAGGTTATGTTTTTAGCCTTGTTTCAGGACTTGTCACTTGGACCTGTAAGAAACAACATGATATTTCTCTTTCTTCAGTAGAAGTAGAGTACCGAGCAAAAGTTAATGCAAGTCAAGAAGCCCTGTGGCTTCAAAAAATCCTTTCATAGTTTGGATTCCAGCAGCAACATTCAACCACCCTATGGTGTGGCAATCAGAGTGCCATCAATATCTGCAAAGATATAGTTCAACATTAGCGCAACAAACACATCAAGATACACATGCACTTCTTCAGAAAGATCATTCATGATCGAGTGATTGAAGTGCTATTTTTCCCTACAAAATATCAAGTTGCTGACATTTTCACAAAGTCTCTTACATAAGCGAAGTTCTCCAAACTTCGATCTTTGTTAAGAGTTCAAGAATTTTTCATTAAGGGGGGATAGGCTCTAGTGCCTCCTTCCTTCTCCTATTGTGTTATATTTTTAAATCCTTCAATCCTACGCCAAGTTGTTCTTAAGGGAGGATGTTAGGATATTTAGAAACTTAGGATTTAGTTAAGATCAACTTTGTATAATGTGTTGTTAGGTAGAAAGTGTGTTTCTTTAGTATGCATTAGTATGCATTTGTAGTTAAGAAATCCAATGGTCACGATATGTTCCCGACATAGAGTGATTCGATTAATCATATTCTCCTCAATCTTAATGGATACATTGATCTCTATATTAACACCCAATTGGTCCATGATCTCTATTTAAAGAGCATGGAGGGTCATTTTTCAATAATCAATTGTGAGAAACTTTCTTGTAAATCTCTCTGGAATTTTTTCTTTTGAATTAATAAATTTCTCAAACTGGCCATCTTGGTTGGGGCCGTGGATGTTTCCCCGTAGGGGTTTTACCATGTAAAAACATCAGTGTTTTGATATTTAATTTGGTTTTCTAAGTGGTTATTGAAAGTGTTCATTCTCTATTGAAATACATGTGTTGTCGAACATATGGAAATGCAAATACAAAAAAAGAGGCAATCATTGTGGAGTTTCCTTTGACATTGTGGCTTATATGGGTGATATAGAATCTCTCCTCCTCTCTTATTCTCTAAAAATACCACTCCTATATGCTCTGCTCAACTATGGAACAAATATAATACAAAATAATGGAACCCTTCTCCTCCTAGTGACCCGTTATTTAACATAGCTTGATAGTCATTTAGTGTTAGGGTTTTGACTTCCTCAACTCTCAATTAGTGATTGTGTCTTTACCTTCTGGAATATTCTTGAAATTACACACATGGATAGCCCCATATGTGTGTTTAATTTGGTTTGACTTGGCATCAACCTGTACCATGGTGGTCAACAAGGTAGGTCAACTTGAGGGAAGCATAAATTTTGCATACGAGCTCCGATTGAGGTGTTTTACACACCGTTGGAAATATATCAAAGCGTTGAACATAATTAAGGATGTGTACATAGGTTATAGACATTTTATCCCAAAAAAAGGTTGTTTGATTCCTCAAAATGGCATCAGAAGGTTCTAGACCCCAATTTTCCAAACTGGGACCTACCACTAAAATGACCCTAAAAGCTAATTCATCCAATGTTTTCCTCCCAAAGAGGAAAAGGATAGATGAAAAATTGTATGATGGTCCAATATAGATCAATTATGGTCCCTTTAAGGTTTTTCAAAGGATTGGAAGTATGGCTTACAAGTTAGAGTTACCTCCATCTTCCCATGTACATCTAGTCTTCCATGTTTCTTGTTTAAAGAGGGTAATCAATGAAAATATATGAGTTCAAACTATTTTAATAGGTACCAATGAAGAAGAGAAAATCATACTAGAACCATAAATAATCTTGGAAATAAGGATTAAGAAATTTTTAATCAAACAATTATTGAGTACCTCATCAAGTGAAAGAACCTACCAATAGAAGAAGTAACATGAGAAGATGAGTTATTCATGTAGAAACATCTGCAACTAATCAAGTGTTAAGGACAACACTTGTTTTTTAAGGGGAGGGACATGTTAATCCCCCATACAAATACCAATGTTCATCATAAATCCCCATGTAAATCCCTAGATATTGATTTGTTATATTTCTATTCCTATATTAGTATTTTCTGTTAGACCTTTTAATCATAATTGTACTATTGGTTTCCTATATATATTCCAAGGAGACCTAGTTTTAATAACATACATTTGTTCTATTGTAGATTGAGGTCTCCCCCACAAGGAGACTTCACATTCATTCTTATCTCTTTATTAAGGTGTGGAGTTACTTCCCTCTCTCTTTTTATACTATTTTGGTTGTTTGGTGCATATCACAATACTATATATATGACTATTGTTATGTTTGCTAGTATCCTTCTTATAATAAATTATATTTTTGTTCCGACTAAAAACAAGTTGGTATATTGGAGACCAAGTACTTCAATATTCATGTCACCTTCTAGATATATCAACACTCTATTCAACCCATTGGAATCTTCCATGTTTTTTCCCTGATGAGAAATGCGAAAGATATTGTAGACATTGCTCAAATTGTTTCTCCTTTATTGGCATTCCTCTAAATCATGAACACTTCAATCAACTTCACATTTCATCTCAAGGACTTCCTTAAACTTTTTACATGTTTGGGGTATTCGGTATTTTATTTTTAATTGGACGATAAGATTGGATTTTATGCTTACACAAAAATCCATTATGCTTCAATGGTATGGTATTTGAGCTAATTGAAGAATCACCTCATCTTAATGCCATAATTTGGCATGGACTCACTTAGAAACTACTTCACTTTCCTTATATCCTGGAATGAAGAGGGTTTTGATTATAGGTAAACAAATACTTCATTACCATCACTCTAATTCCAAAACAAGACTTAATCTACTCACATTGTTGATACCATGCCAAAGCATCATCTTGAAAGGGGGATTTAAATTATATTAGTGTTGCAATGGTATCCATCACTTCTTTAGCTTACTAGAATGAGTTCAAGATCAGCATTAGATCAAATCCATCTATTTTATTATTCAATATTGTAGCTTTCATAGAATCAACAATAGGTTATTAAGTTGGGTTGTTATATTCTTTGTAGTGGAAACTCGGTCTAATTGACTGGCTAGTCGAGGTGGATCGACTGGATGAATGTTCGATTTGATGGATAATTCAAGCTAAAGGTAGAAATTTCAATATGTAGGAGGTTGATAGGAAGTCAATTTTCATTCGACTAGAAGAATGACTAAAGGTCAACTGGTGTTCAACTGGTGTTCAACTGGTTCATAGCCGACTAAAGTTTGATGGATAGTCAACAGTAACAAAATCTTGATAGTCACGATATTGCAACGAATCATCTACATGGATCTATAACCATTTTTGGTTTCCATAAATTAGTGTTTTTCATTTTGTAAATCCTATAAATATGGTGTGATATAATACTATAAAAGGTGATTTGGAACTCTCAAATGAGAGGTGTGTAATGATTATATAGATGTAAGTCGAATTGGCTGCAAGGTTGTTCTTGTGTAAAAGTGAGAGAGTAGGATGACAATTGTGTATTAGGTGTGGAAAAAGTTTAGTCATGTAACTCTTTATTCTATGAATGAATAAGACAAAAAGGAGTGGGATTGTCTTAAGGAATGTTGGTTTTCTCGGTTAAGGGTTTCTAGGTTAAAATCTATGTGCATGGTGTGACTGTTATTGATTATTTTCTATTGAATTATGTCTTCTCTTTCTTGGTTGGTTTAGTGTGAGTGTTATTTATATACAAGTTATATTAGAACTTTTTTTTTTCTTTGTACAAGGCGTATCAAACAAAGGTTAAGAAAATATTGGATCTGAGTTAAAACTAGGTCTAGTGGGAGTTGTAAGGAAAATATATTTAATTTGTGCTTGAAATAATGGCAAGAAGTTCAATTATATATATCAAAAAATTTAATGGCTATAATTTAGATCTTTGGAAGCTTAAAATGGAATATATCTTTGTATATAGAGAACAATGGTTAGTTGTGAGCCCTAGAAAAATTATGATAGGTATGTCAAAGGAATAGTGGGAGAAACTCAAAAGAAGAGAAAGGAGCTCGATTCAACTTTGTCTTTCACATTCAATATTGTTGAATGTCTCAGGAAAAGACACTACAAAGAAATTGTGGGACAAATTGGGAAGCTTCTACTAGTCGAAATCCCTAGTAAACAAGTTGTTTCTTCGAAATAAATTGTATCTTATGAGGATGAGTGATGGTAGCTCAATAACAGAGCACCTAAGTGTATTCGAAACTATGATAAGTCAGTTATTTTCTATGGATATTAAAATTATTGAGGAGAAATGTATAAGAATGTTGTTTTCTTTTTCAGATTCATGGAATAGTCTAGTTGTGTCCATTGCGAGTAATGCAACCAAATTAATTCTTGAAGATTTGGTTGCATCTATGATATCATAGGAAATGAGGTAGAATAACATGGAAGAATATACCAAGGATGCCCTGATAGTGATAGGTCGAACGGTTAATAGAGGTAAAGGTAAATTCTTCGTTCAATGGTATGAGTCGAAGGGTATATCTAAATACCCAATTCAGTGGATAAGAATATGTTGGAAGTGTAGTAATGTTGGGCATTACAAGGGACTGCAAGTTAAAGGCTAGTAAAAAAATTCAAGGATCTGATGGGAATCAATTTACTAAAGCTCTAGATAAAGGAGGAGACATGTATCTAGCATGGACCAGTACACAATTGGAGCATAATGGTTGGTTGATTGACTTAGGTGCATATTTTCATATGACATGTCATCGGGATTGGTTCTATGAGTATGAGAGATATGAAGGAGGAGATGTATCCTTGGGGGATGACTCGACAACCAAAATTTTTAGACAAGGAAGAGTCTGACTAATTTTACAATATGAGAGGAGTATAACCCTTCCAAGCATGCTACATATTTTGGGTTTTTAAAGAAATATAATAAATGTCAGCAAAATGAGTGATTCAAGTGTGCACACTCTATTTCAAAAGGATTTGTGCAAAATGGTCAAGGGAATGATGGTATTAATGAGAAGAATTCAGATTGGAACCCTATACAAGTTTTTGGGGAGTCTTGAATCGACTAAATGCAACAACATTGTTGTCTCTAAATTTGACTCTACTACGAATCATCTCAACTCGAACCGGGTTTACTATAATCCAACTGACTCAACTATTCATTGCCTAGTCAACATGAACATGTTATGGCACTAGAGGATGGGACATATTGGGGAAAAAGGAATTTGATCTATGCACAACAAAGGTATGGTTGAAGTTTTTCCTAGTTGTAATTTAGAAGTCATTTTCATTAAAATTGCATGTATGGAAAAACAATCATGTGAATAATTCCCATTTGGAGCCACAAGGGAAAAAGTGATTTTGGAATTGATACATAGTGTTGTGTTTGGGCCTATACTAGTCCCATCACTAGGTGGATCTATGTATTATGTTTCACTCATAGATGATTTCTCTAGGAACACATGACTATATTTCTTGAGAAATAAATATGAGGTTTTCATTAAGTTCAAAGAGTTTAAATCTCTTGTGGAAAACCAGATGGAGAAAAATATTGATATGTTGAGAATTGATAACAGAGGTGAATTATGTGGTGAAAAGTTTGAGAAGTTATGCAAGCAATGTGGCATAGCACACAAAACTACCAATCCATATCCCCCAAAAAATAATGGATTTTCCAAAATAATGAAGAGATCATTGATGGAAAAGGTAAGGAGCATGGTTAGTAATGTCAGGCTCACACAAGAATTTTGGGCATGGCCAATCGACACTGCATGATATTTGGTAAATAAGTCTCTTTTATCGTTGTTAGTCAACTCGACTCCACGTGAGTTATGTTTTGGTAAGAATCCTCCACTTTCACATATCATATTTTTTGGATATGATACATTTGTGCATCTTCTCAAGGAAAAGATGAACAAGTTGGACAATAAGGCAATCAAGTGTATTTTCATTGGGTAGAAGGATGGAATGAAATGATATAACTTGTGGGATCTAGTATTGAGGAAAACAATTTATAGTCGAGATGTGGTATTCATGGAAGTAAAAGGAACTTCCAGGATTGAAGAGGATCAAATGAAGAAAGAACTAGAGAGGCTAGTTTGTGAGTTGAGGAACGATGAACATGATTAAGACAAGTTGACTAAATTAGGTGAAGAGGTGGAACAATAAAATCCAGTTGTAAGGAGGTATGAATGAGTAAGGAAACCAATTGAAAGGTATATTCCACCTAATTTTCATTTTTCATTTGTGTTATCTACCACTAATGATGAGCCCAAGTCAGTCAAAGAGATAGTCGACTCAACAAAGGGTAAACTCTAGAAGGACGCCATGATCAAAGAAATGGAATCCTTGCACAAGAATATGACATGGGGTTTGGTATATCTACCTAATGGAAGGAAACACATCGGTAGAAAGTAGGTGTTCAAGAAAAAATTGAACACAATAGGTCAAGTCAAGAAGTTCAAATATCGACTAGTATCAAAAGGGTATTTCCAAGTCGAGGGATTTGACTTCTGTGATATTTTGTCTTCTATTGAAAAAATAACTTTTAATAAAGTACTAATTTCTCTCGCTGCAACATTTGATCTTGAAATAGATAAAATTAATGTAAAAACAATGTTCCTACATGGGGACCTGGAAGAAGCAATCTACAAGAAACAACCTGAAGGTTTTGTAGTAAAGGCCAAAAAAGAGCTAGTGTGAAAACTAAAGAGATTCCTTTATTGTCTAATGAAGTCACCAAGGATGTGGTACCAAAATTTTGACACATACATCCATATTTTGGGATTTGTGAGAAGCATGGTTGATCATTGTGTATATTCCAAGGAAGAAGACAATCATTTCATATATGTAACTTTGTATGTTGATGACATGTTGTTGGTTAGAAATAACATGGATGCAATAAAGGAGGTGAATATGCACCTATCCTCCAAATTGTGACATGAAGGATCTCAATTTTGTGAACTTCATTCTGGGAATGGAGATAAAGAGAGATCGGGCAATCAAAAACTCTGGTTAAATCAAAAGAAGTTTGTTGAAGCGGTCTTGAAGAATTTCAACATGTAGGATTCTAAACAAGTCAAGGTACCAATTCCTATGGGAGAAAAACTAATTGTTGAACAATGTCCAAATACATAAGAAGAAATAGAGGAAATTGCATGTGTTTCCTAAGCTAGTTTTGTTGATAGTCTGATGTATGAAATTTTTTTCACTCGACCAAATGTTTCCCATGTAGTGGGAGTATTGAGAAAATACATGTCAACACCTTGGAAAGAGCATTGGGTTGATATCAAGAGAGAATTTAGGTACTTGTGTGGAACAACATAATATGCAATATGTTACTAAGGGAAACCTAAAACTGACAAATAAGTAAATGTACATGGATTTGTTGACGTCAGCTAGGATAGAGATCTTGATCAAAGAAGGTCAACCAACACATATGTGTTCAAGATGTTCAGTGGAGCAATAAATTGGATGGGTAAGAGACAGTAGTAGTATCCTTGTTAACAACAAAATATGAATACACGGTAGCCACCCATGTAAGAAAATAAGTTGTATGACTACATAGATTATGTTTAGGGATTGGGTTTGAGTAGGCTAGCTATGAAGAAATATTGGAACATTCAAAGTGCAATTTTCTTGGCATAGAACCTAGCTTACCATTCCAGAACAACGTATATTGATGTACAATACCATTTCATGAGAGAGATGGAGGAAATAAAGAAGGTGTTGTTGGAGAAGGTATACACTTTGGAAAACATCACGAACTCTTTGACCAAGTCTGTTAATGTGGTGAAGTTATGTTGGTGTAGAGAGGAAATGGGAATTGCTTCCCTAGGTAAATGAATAGAATTTCAAGTTATCCTGTTTCTGCAAAGAAGACAACAAGTAAGAGAATGTTGGGTTGTTATAGTATTTTCAGTGAAAACTTAGTCCAATTGACTAGTTATTCGAGGTGGATAATTTAATTCACTAGTCCAATCGACTAGTGAATGTTTGACTAGAAGGATAATTTAATTCTATGGTTAGGTCAAATTTTTATAGGTCAATCAATAGGAGTTCAAGTTGAATTCGACTAGAAGACAGATTGAAGTTTGAATGGTGGTTAAATAGTTCATAGACGATTGAATTTGATGGTTAATTGACTATAATAGAATCTTGAGATTCACAATATTGCAACCAATCATCTGGATGTATCTACAATTGTTTTTGGGTGCCATTAATTAGGGTTTTTCATGCTATAAATCCTATAAATATGGCATGACATAATAATATAAAAGGTGATTTGAAACTCTCAAATGAGAGGTGTGTAATGGTCATGTATATGTAAGTTGAATTAGCTGCAGGGTTTTGTTGTGTAAAAGAAAGAGAGTAGGATGATGATTGTGTATTAGGTGTGGACCAAGCTTAGTCATGTAAATATTTATTATATGAATGTTTAAGACAACAAGGAGTGGGATTCACTTAATGAATGTTTTTTTTCCATGTTAAGGGTTGCTAGGGTAAACTATTTGTGTACTATGTGATTGTCATTGATTATTTTATGTTTAAATTTGTCTTCCTTTTTCTGGTTGGTTTAGTGGGAGTGTTATTTCTCTACAAGTGATATTAGAGATTTTTTGCTTCCTATGTACAAGTCATATCAGAGAAAGGTTAAGAAGATCTTGGATATGAGCTAAACCTAGGTCAAGTGGGATTTGTAAGGCATTGATATTTAATTTGTGCTTGATAATGGAAAGCAGTTTGAGGATAGAGATCGAAAAGTTTGATGGCCAGAATTTTGAAATGTGGAAGATTGAAATGGAATGTATCCTTGTAGATCGAGAAAAGTGGTTAGGTTTGAGTCCCGAAACAATTCCAACATGAATTTCAAATGAAGAATGGGAGAAACTCAAAATAAGAGCAAGGAGATAGGTCCAACTTTGTCTTGCAGATTCAATATTGTTGAATTTATTATGCAAAGAAATTGTGGGATAAGTTGGTAAGATTTTATCAGTCGAAATCCTTGGTAAATAATTTATTTCTTAGGAAGAAATTCTATTTTTTGAGGATGAGTGATGGTGCCTTAGTAATAAAGCACCTGAATGCTTTCAATATTGTGATTAGTTGGTTATTGTCTTTGAATATTAATATTAATGAGGGGGGGGAATGTATCATTTTGTTTTTCTCTTTGCTATATTCATGGGATAGTCTAATCGTGGCCATTGGGAGTAATGAAACCATGTTAACACTTGAATATGTGGTCGCATCTATGCTATTAGAGGAAATGAGGAAAACGAACATGGAATTACTGACCAAGGATGCCTTGATGGTGAGAGGTCGATCAATCGATGGAGGTAAAGTTAAATTCTCTGATCGAAAATCTCAATTGAAGGGTATAAATGAATCCCTGATTCAGTAAAAAAGAATATGTTGGAAGTGTGATAATTCTAGGCATTACAAAAGCGACTGCAAGTCAAAGGCTGGTGAAAACAATTCAAGGATCTGATGGGAATCAGTCGACTAAAGCTCTAGATAAAAGAGGTGATGTGTATCTGGCATCAACCAATAAACATTCAGAGCATGAAGTTTGGTTTATCAACTCGGGTGCATCTTTTCATATGACACCTCACAAGGATTGGTTATGTGATTATGAGAGATATGAAGGAGGAGATGTATTCTTGGGGGACAACTCGACAACCAAAATTGTTGGATGAGGAAGAGTCTGATTGATGCTACAATATAGGTGGAGTAGAACCCTTCCAGGTGTATGTTGTGCTAGGTAAAACAACCCTCCATTTTCTTATACATTTTCTTCCTAAGCCCCCCCTCTAATAAAGTTGAGCTCCTTTTTGTCCTTCTTTGATAACTTCTTGACTTGAGTTTTGAAAATGGTTTCTTGTTCCTCTCTAAGAATGCCACTTTCAGTTCCATATTTTGGTTGAGCATATATCTTTGATTTTGGAAACTTAAGCGAAAATTTGAAGAAAAATTCTTCTTTCTCAGACAAGTTAATGTAACATCCTCATGTGTACACTGAAGGAGTTTCCATAAACTCCTCTTTTGCATACCGGAGGACTTCCCTTCATCTCCTACAGTAATAATTGAGACACTTCCTTCGAAATCCTTTGAAGTGTCTTTTTACCACTGCACAACTTTAACTTAACTCCTTCGGTTCGACTATAGGAGTCCCCAACCTCTCCTCATAACTATCATGTGACTTTATAATAACTCTTATGGTTTGACCAAAGGAGTTTGTACTAACTCCTCCAATAAAACCATACGATTTCATCCTCTACCCTCCATAACCACCGATGTACTTCACTCCGATTCCTCCGGTATACACCAGGGACTTTGACGCAAAGTCCTTTGGTGTAAACTAGAGGACTTCCATTCAATTCCTTCAGTGGTAGGAACTCTTTTCGATTGATTTCATTTATGACAGAAACGCCTATAAAAGGACCACTTTCCCATCATTTATTCACCATTGTTACCAAGCGCACCTGGGAGAAGAAGAGACCATTGAGCTTCCGAAAGAATGAGACCCCCCCAACCATAAAACTACCATCCACATATCAATTAATTTCTAAGTAAGCCCTAAATCCAGAAATACCCTTTTTGTTGGCTTATGTTGCTATGGTTAGGGTGTTAAGTTTCATAACAAGGTTTCCATTTTATGTTAACCATGCCTACTATCCCGCCCAATAAGTACCTTACCCTCTTTTCAACCATGGCCGATTCTCCATTTTACAGACATATAGCACCACATCAGGTGCTATCCCAATGGAAAATTTTCCCTGAAGCTACCTAAATCTCCCTTTGCACCAATGCCAAACAATCCTCGACCAATTTCCTTACCATCATAACTCTTAGATACTACCGCCTCGGACCTTGAAATTGCATTACCACTCACTTCACAAAGGTATTATTCCTGTGCGTTTGGCCTCAGGTACAACACTACTCAGACACAAAGTTATTCTATTTTTTTACACAAAGCTAACTTCCTTAGCACTCGAACCCCGAAATAAATCCAAAGTCCATAGCCAAACACTTAACTAAACTTTGAAAAATTACTCTGTGAATTGAAAGAGTTGTTATGAACTATTCCAGTCTCATCAACATTTTTTGCAACAAATTCTTTGTTTCATTCAAGGATTTTAGCACTAATGTTTTTGGTCTTCACCGAAGGATTTGAGATAACTTCCCTAGTCATCTCCGTGTTCATCGACATACTTTTTGCAAACTGCTTTGGCACCTTCGGGGAACTTTTTACCAAATCACCATGTCCATTCAAAGAGATTAGTATGAACTCCTATGATTTTCACTAAAGGATTTGACACAAACTTCTTTTGTTTCTATACTCACATACCGACAAACTTCATACAAGTTTCTTCGATCCATTCAGAGACTTTTTCATGAACTGTCTTGGTGTAATCGGAAGTATTGGAGAGAATTATTTCAGTACACACCATATTCTTTTACACTAACCCCTCGTACAAGGTATCTCATTGGTGCACTTAAAATTAACTCCCCTAATTATAAGAGCTTAGAAAGAACCGCATAATGGAAGAACTGGTCGATGAGATTCAAGATAGAAAAATCTGCAGACGAGAAGTCACTAAATCAACCACCACAGTAATGATGAACTTGATTGAGAAACATCTTATACAACCAACCAAAGTCCATACTATGATTCAAGAATTCATGGATACAATATCAAAGGTCATATAGACCCTCAAAGACAACACATCCATGAAAGCAACTTCCCTTGAGGAATTAGTATACTGTCGAATATCAACACTTTATGATCAGCTAGAAATGTGGACAACATATATATGGGATAAGAGTCCATGATAAAAGAAAAAATGGTAATTCTAAATTTCTATCAACTGCATTTTATTTTGTATTTTTCCAGCCAACCTCAATTTTTTCTTTTCCCCCATACATGTGTCACAATCCTAGGAAAGGAATATGAAAAGTCACCTTTTGTAACAGTTTATTTCGAGGGAATACAAGAAGTCACAAGGGAGTTAGAAAAAACTATGGGAGATACCCACTTTCAAGGGGCTCTTCAAGCTTTGTATACACTCTATAATTATTTTTGTATAAAATACTTGGTTAATGAATATTGAGAAGCCCTCAAGGCCAATTTTTGAAAGAGAGAAGAACTTGCATGTGTTGTTTTTTTGTTGTGAACTATTTCAAGATGAATGTATGTTGTTCACACGGGATATAAGAATATGATTTTCTTTAGAATAATATGATGCAATCTATGTCACTCTTGCATTCTTTTTAATCTTTCTTGTATTTTATATGTCTTGAGAACATGCGTTGTGATGTATGCAAAAATATAGTTTAGACTTTTCTGATTATATATTTGTGTGTATGTGTTTCTAACTTTTCACCTTCATGATAGTTATATGAGTGGGGTTTCCAACAGATTTTAATTTCATTACATCTCATTCGATTATGATAGTTCACTCCTAAATAGGATAGGATAGGGTATATTAGAAGTAGATTATATTCCTTTTTTTACATAGTCTTCATCTACATCTTTACATTGCATAACCATCCACCTTCACCCTCAGAACCAGTAATGGCAGTCGGGCCAGGATCCTGATGGGTATCCTAAAAAAAATAGTTCATAGTCTAATTGGGATTATGTATTGGGGAGTACCCCTTACTATTGTTGGGTAATTATGCCCCATCAATAGAATTAGTGCTAGAAGGAGGGACTAAAATTGTATGTCTTACATAAACACACTACACAATCACGACCAATCCTATGAAAACATTCATGGTCCAACCCTTTTTTCTTAACATCAATCCAGAACAGGAGGTTACCTTTGAAGACACAAATCCTACATTCTAAAGTGCCACTGGAAGTCCTGAAACCCATACAAAAACTTTGTTTCCTATACCCTACAAAGAATTTATTGAAACTACTTGTATCACTCGAGCCTACGCCAAGTTACTTAGAAAATTGCCCACAACCTCAAAGTTACCAAGGAGGATAACTACCCATGTAAGATGACCAAACAACCATCCCAACATTCTGGTTGAATCTTTTGAATATATTATTGAAACTTCTCTCATGAAGTACATGTACCATTAAATCAAATCCCTCCTACCCCTCCTAAAATGGAACATGATTTTGACAGTGAAAACCTGGAAATGAATCTTGAACAAGTCATGGGTGAACATCAGGAATGAAGGGTAGCAATTACATGATGGATGTATGAAGATGATATGAATTTGGAATATCCATTACATGAAATGCCCAGTAAACTGGAAAAGATCCTTCTGAAGTTTGACCCAGACAGGCCTAGTTCACCTGAGGATCACGTTAAAAACTTATTTTTAGTTATTCACCTATTCAATGTTCAACATGAAGATGTGGTTTGTAGGATTTTTCCCTACACCTTTGCAAGTAGAGATTCCACCTAGTACTTTGATATTCCACCCATTTCCATAACCAACTGGGAAGATTTTGAAAAGGTTTTTATTGGAAAATTTGGGTAATAAAAAACCATTGCCTCCTTATACAAAGAATTAAGGGCCATAAAAATGAAAAAAAGGGAAAAGTTGAAGGACTTCAATCAACATTTTATTACAATCCTCAATAATTTCACTGTTTAAAATTCCCCTTTGTAGTCCTTAGCCATCAAATACTACACTTCATCCCTAATTCCTTCTATAGGCATGTTCGTTAAACGCATTGATAAGGACATCTTGGATTAGAATTTTGAGGAAGTAAAATTTTTTGAGAAGTATTTATCCTCTTACGATAGCCACTCATATTTTAGAGAAACCAAGTTAGCCGAAAAACAACTGCTATTGTTGACAAAACCCATTGAGAAGGAACCAAAGGATATCGATAGTGTGTTCAAGTTAGTTAATAAGTTTTCCAATGAATTTATCGATCTCAAGAAGAATGTTGGAGAAGGACCTTCAAGAGATAGAAATTTCTTCCCATTCTTCAAGAGGAATAAAATTCATCCCAAACCACCCGAAGTACCACAACTCATGCTAAATCTAGATACCATCGGCAGTGAAAACTTATGCTCATATCACCAACAAAATCACTCCAAAAAAACATGCCCCCAATGGGTCAACTCCATGACATCTGTTATCAATGAGTTGTTAGATCAACAAAGTTTAAGTGACAAACAACCCACTGAAGCAGGAAGTGAGGAGACTACCGAGGAAACCCCTCAAGAGTCTACTATGGCATTTTGAGACTGGTGTATTGATTCAAATGATGATAAAATTGAAGAAGTTTTTATTGGGGATACACATGTTATAAGAGTTTCTCCAAGAGATTACAATATACATAGCAAAGGTGTTTTCCCAAACATCTATTCTTCCCTAAAAACTAACACCCCTCTTAGGAAAATCACCCCCATGGCACAACTTTGAAACCAAGCACCCCAACTCCAACCACTGTCAATGATAAATCTAATACATTTGTTCCATCCAATAAAAAAAAATATGGTATGCCTAAGCCAGTTGATAAAAACACTAATCCCAACAACCCAATAGCTAGCAGCAAAGTTAAAAGTCCACAACCAAACACAACAACAGACAAACCATAAATGCACAATTTAGAGTATAGAATTATTGAAGACATGAAGAAAACTAAATCCATCATTTCCATGTATGACATCTGCACATTACCACAAAAATGTGATCTTGTTATTGATAATTTCAACAACAATAACTCTCAGAAGAAAGACACTACTACAATTGACACCAGTTCCAAAACTGTGGAAGAAAAAGAGATCCATACGATTAAAATCAAATCTTCCATTAATGCAGCAAGTATAGGTGATTATTCAAGGTCCCAGATTCCTCCTTTTCTACTTACGTATGAAATTTTAATTTTAATGTGCACAATTGTTTGGTAGATTATTGTGCTTCTTCCAACATCATGCACTATTCAATATTTCAAAGAAAAAAATTGTTCCACAATTGACTACCATAAGGATCATACAATTAGATAGGTTAGATGTAAAAGTTATATGACAACTAAAAGATGTACAGATTGTAGTAGCCTCTAACCCAAGGATTCATCATATAATTGACATTGTTGTTGTTGACATCCCAGATAGTTATGGTGTGTTGTTAAGCAAGTATTGGTTAGGAAAACTTCAAGGCTATTTCTCTACAAACTGGTCCCACATATGGTTGTCGTCAACCCAATCAAATCTGTGTAAATAGTGAAGATCATATGAAACACATAGTAATTGAATTACAAGGTAAGAACGAGCCTATCAGCTTTGCACATTCCATTTTGGGTGATTATTTCATATATATTGACCATGTTTGTTACAAAGCATAGCCATTTGAAATGCAAACAAACACCCAGTATGAACTCCTTCCATGCAATTAGACAGACGATAATTCTTCTATAGTATTAAAAGGATTAGGTTACTGTAAAATTAATCCACCTATATTTACTAATATTTGGACTATGTCTTTTGATGGCTCCAAATCCCAATATGGAGCTGGGGTAGGATGTAATCTCATCAATCCACATGAATGTAAAAAACTCATATCCTACCGGTTGGAATTTGAATGCACCAATAACACCATGGAATATGAAACCTTGGTCCAAGGTTTGAAGAATGTCATTGATCTTAAGGTAAAATGCTTATGAGTGTTTGGTGATTCAGAAATAATCATTTGATAGGTAAGAAACACCATTCACTATTTGTCCCCACATTTAAAGAGGTTACCAACAAGAGGTATGAAATTTACTTTATTCTTTCCAATATTTTAATATTGAATCTATACCTCGGTACCAAAATGTTGTTGCAGACATTTTGTCGAACACAACCTATAAATATACACCTCTTAATGATGGTTTTAATGTTGAAATCATGTTCAGGCCTTCCATACCAGATAATGTCATAAACTAGAGGGTATTCAATAATGATACCCAAATCATCAATTTCCTTACAAGCTCATATGTCTTCCAAGGATTTGTAATAGATGAGGAATATCATGTGTAAGATCTTCAAATATATCGAGACAAAGCAATCAAGGTAAAAACCAATTGCATCCCAAATAATGTACTATCACTTGAGAAATTATTCAACTTACAAACTAAGTTCAAAATACTTGCAAATCCAAAGGCCAACAGTGCAACAATGATGCATTTTCTATTCAACCTTGGAACCCCTAAATAACCCAAGTACATCAACTTGGGCACCTCTTGTTTAGAGGTTGAAAAACATACATTTACAGAAACTTTCAAGAAGTATCATGATGTATCTTCATGGACTTATGATGATATAAAGACTTATGACACCTGGATAATTCAACATGTGATTCCAATCAAATAAGGTGTCAAATCATTCCAATTTTTTTTTAGGAAGATACATCTGAACCTTGAATCGCTCATTCAAGAGGAATTAAAGAAACTATTAGATTCCTGGATCATCTTCAAGGTCCATCATTCAACCTGGGTGTCAAATATGGTTCATGTCAAAAAAGTGTCGAGAGAAATCAGGATATGTATAGATTTCTATAATTTGAAATGAGCTTACGACAAAGATAACTATTGAATTTCCCCCATGGAACAGATTCTACAAATTGTCTCTGGCTCCGAAATGTTCTCTCTATTATATGGGTTTTTGGGATACAACTAGTTTCTCATAGCAGAACTAGATTGATTAAATACCACTTTCAGAACAAAGTGGGAGACATGCGCATCTCGTAGGATGCCCTTTGCTTTAATTAATTTCAACACTACATTTCAAAGGGAAATGGACATTGCTTTTAAAGGTATAAATTGTAAAAGTGCAGTGATCTATATAGATGATTTCACAGTCTATTCTAAGAAAATATTAGATCACCCAGAACGCATGAAATAAATAATTGAACGATGTGGAAAGTATGGTATCTCTTTAAATCCTAAAAATACTATTTTCACTATTTCAGAAGGTATTTTATTAGGGCATGTTGTTTCTAATAACAAGAATTTGGTAGATCTAGAAAGAACTAAGGATATCATGCAAATCCCACTGCCACACAACAAGAAGTCTATGTAGTCCTTTTTCGGAAAGATCAATTTTGTAAGAATATGTGTTCCATACTTTGCTAAAATTGTGAAACCCCTTCAAGGATGATAAATAAGGATGTTTAGTTCAAATGGACATCCATTTAAAAGGATTTTTTTGAGAACATCAAGGCCTCTATAGTAGCTACACCATCTCTACAGAGTCCAAATTTCACCAAGGAATTTTTTTAGTACACCTTTGCATCTAATCATTCCCTCACAACAGTGCTCACACAAAAGGATGAGTAAGGGAATGAATTCTCAATTGCTTCCATGAGCACTAGGTTACAGGGTGTTGAACTGAATTACCCACCAGTGGATAAACAAGACTTTTTTTCCACAAAGAAATTTAACAGTTCATACTGTATATTTTGAAGAACCACACTAAGGTGGTCATTCCTCACCCGGAGGTCATATCTCTCTTTGTACAAAGAGAGTTGTGAGAGAAATGAGGTAACTGGATAACATCCCTACAAGAATATGACCTAGAATTTAAACCAACAAACATTGTCAAAGGTTAAGGCCTCTGCAAATTGGTGACCGGAATAATGGATTTTAAAAATCAAGAAGAGAATGGTTGGAAAGAGGAACCAACTCTCTACACACAAGAGGTTCCCTACGTTCTTGTTGTTGAGAGATCATCCTATAATGATCTCAAGTATTATCTTCAATATTGTATGAACCTAGAACACCTCAATGCCAGATAGAAAAGAGTGTTGAGGATGAAATCATTACAACATTAGTTAGTTCATGGTGTCTTGTTTAAAAATAATTATGGAGTTTTACTTTGATATATTGAAAAGAAACATGATGATAAAGTCCTTAAAGATATCCATGATGGACCGATAGAGATCCATTTATCAGGAGATACAATGAATCATAATATATTGATATATGGATACTATTGGCTGACATTGTTCAAGGATGCTCATGCATACTCACGTGGTTGTGGAAATTTCCAAAAAACATGTTGGAAGAGAGTATAAGGTCATTGTTCCTCTTCATCCTATTGTTATTAAAGAACCCTTGTAACAATGGGGGTTGGATATCATTGGTGATATTCATCACCATTCATTGAAGAAACACATGTATATCATAAACGCTATTGATTACTTTACACATTGCACTGAGGAAATACCATTAACCAAGGTGAATGATGAAAAAATAATGAATTTCCTTGAACAACACATTATCACCAAGTTTGGGGTGCCTAACTCTCTTTTGTTTGATAATGAAAAATATTTTTCATCATTAAATTTGTCTGGGGTTGCTTTGGAAAAGGGGATCACCTTAAAATACATAGCCAACTATTACCCCCAAGGCAATAGCTTGGTTGAATCCACAAACAAGAACTTGATCTAAATCCTTAATCGAACTGTAGTCGATCAACAAAGAAACTAGCATAACTCCCTACCCAATTCCCTCTAAGATTATTGTGTCACCCCTAAGGCCTCTATAGGGACTTCTCCATATTTTCTTATCTACAAGAAATAAGCTATTTTACCTTCAAACATTTACCTTCCTTCCCTACAACTCACCCAACAATATCGTGGGAGAGAATGTCTTGTCATCCAACGATGCATCAATACTTTGTTGAATCTAGAAGAGAATCATGTTAAGGAAAAAAACAATTTTGAAACTCACAAAAAAACCATTAAGCGATGGTTTGATAAGAAGTTCATTGGTGAGAAATAATTCCAAGTTGGTAATATGGTTCTCAAATGGGATAAGCCACATGAGGATAAAGGAAAACATTCAAAATTCCAACAGTTGTGGCTTGAAATTTTCATGGTCAAAGAAAAAATTGGCCAAGGAGCTTACCATTTGAGAAATATTGAAGGGGACATTGACCTCATCCCCATTAATGGAAAAATATTGAAACAATACATTAGCTATCCCTCAGGGCAAATCCCTCCTTGTATATAAATAAAGAGTGTGTTTTTTTTTTCATTTTTTCTGCCCAAATCTATTTCAATTTTTGTTTGCATAACATTTCACATTTGATTCAATACTTCAAAGTTTGTTTGATTTTGATTATTTCGTTTTTCTCTCTTCAGAACTACCACCTTGAACTTCTCAAATGCTTGATATCTTGGGCCTGAATACACTTTAAAGTGTAAAACATTTGGTATCAACAACCTAAGAACTTCAAGACCTAGCTTCCAGAAATAACCCCATTCATAATTATGCAGTGTTGTTGTTCATCACTTTAAGTTATATCTAGTATTGGAACATAGTTCTTTAGAACATGAGCATTGTACATTTAAAATGTGATAAATAAATGAGCCAAGGTCCTTATCTAAGAACACATTTTTTATGTTTCTATGGACTTAGAGGAAACAGTCTAGGAAAGACATTTGTAGTACTCTAGAGAATGTTACTCAAGAATTTTTCTCATCAATAATAAAGTTGGAAAATATCAACATCACAGATGTCATCCCTCTTGCCTTTAAAGGAAGATTGGAATCCCCCCATCCACCTCTCTCAAAAATTTAGAGAATTAAATTTTAAAAGGTAAAGGATTTGGGAAAGGAATTCAAAAGAACGTGGTACATGCAAGTATCTTCGTCGGGGATATTTACTCCCATTGGCAGTGGAGCAATGATTGTGACATCGGGGTGACTACGCCAGGGCTATGGACGCTCGCTAGCAGCAAAGAAACACCAAGGAAATTAATAAAAACTTGTATTTTCATCATTCTTGATGTCTCAATTCCCTATAGTACTCCTCGTACCTCCAAAAAAATGTTTTTGTGTGAAAAGTTGTGTGTTAATGGTCAATATGTTTTGAGTCTTGGTCCTAACTCCCCCTGTATCATACAAAATTTTCCACATCAAAATGTACATTCTGGAAAAGCTATGGGATCTATTATTTCTCTCTTAGGTCATGCATTGCAGTGCTTCCTACCCTTAAAGGTTTGTGTTTGGATACCACCTTATGGAATTTCATGGTTTTTCCCAATGTGTCACCATTTGTTGTGCCAAGCAAAAAAACCCTCAATTTTCTTGTTAATCCCACCCCCCCCAAGAAAATTGAGCCCCTATTTGTCCTTCTTTGTAAACTTCTTGAATTTATTTTTGAGCATGGTTTCTCCTTCCTCTCTAAGCATGTTACTTTAAGTTCCATATTTTGGATGAGTATACATATTTGATTTTAGGAGCTTGAGCGAAATTTTGAAGAAAAGTTCTTCTTTCTCGAACAGGTTAATGTAATATTCTTTGGTGTACACTAAAGGAGTTTTCATAAAATCCTTCAGTGCACACCATAGGAGTTCCCTTCATATCTTGTAGTAAAAATAAGGACACTTCCTTAGAAATCCTCTGAAGATTATTTTTACCACCACTTAAATTTAACTTAACTCCTCTGGTTTTACCAGAGGAGTTCCAACAAAATCCTTTGGTCGAAACGGAGGAGTCCCCACCTTCTCCTCATAACCATTGCATGAATTTGTACTAACTCTTCTGTTTTTATTGGAGGCATTTGTACTAACTCGTCTGGTCAAAATAGAGGTTTTCATCCTTTACCCTTTGCGGTCACCGATGTACTTCACGTCGAGTCTTGTTGTATACACTGGGGAAATTAATGCACAGTCCTTCGGTGTATACAGGATGACTTCCCTTCAATTACTCTGGTGGTATGAATCCTTTCCAAATGATTTAATTTATGACACTGATGCCTATAAAAGGAACACTCACCCATCATTTCTTCACTATTGTTATTGAGCACACCTGGGAGAAGACGAGACCATCAAGATGTCGAAATAACGAGACCATCCCACCATCAAACTACCTTCCACATGTCGACTAATTGCTAGGTAATCCATAAATCCTACGATACCCTTTTCGTTGGTTTATGTTGCTAGGGTTAGGGTTTTAAGTTTTGTAGTAATTGTTAACACATAGGATGTACAAATTCAAGGACTTCCCTCATTTCAAAATTTTTGTTAGTTTTTTCTCAGAAAGACTCCATTGGTCTTAGTCAGTCATGTGATTAGTCTTTATGATATCAGTAATTTTTTAAAATATTAGTTTTGAGTCATAGAATTATAATCTAAAGGTTTTGATTCATCTTTTCTATTACTAAATCATGGTTTTGGTTTTATATCCTAGGTCTAGGAAGCTAATCCGAAACACATGTCCAAGGGTCTTCATGTCACTATGGTACTAGTCATCTTTTGTAAAGTGGGAAAGGATTGGGTCTTATATGCATATTGTTTTTATAGGTCACCATTGATTTTTTTATCTGAAATAGGTGTACAAAGGATATTAAAGTCAAATATGACCATTTGGGAGTTGTTTCATGTGTCAAATCAACTCGTTGCAAACTCTCCTAAAGTTCACAACAATTCAAAAATAGATCATGTGCCAAATATTTCATGATTGTGATTTTGCAAACATGGAAGTTGGTAGATTCTTGTTTTCAACACCATCTCCTCATCAATCATCTTCAACGAGTTGGTTTCAAAAGGAAGATTTATCATTTTTACCTTCATTTTCATTTGCAAAGAATGCACTATAAACTGCTCGTCACTACAGAATCTTGGCACTACGAAATATCCTGTAGTGGTTGATGGTGGATTAAAATCTTAAAGGATTGTTGGTTTAGTTTTCTACAGCAAGGAGTGAGCTTTATATACTAGGTACTTTGCTTGATGTTTAAATTCCACTACCTGAAAATATATTATAATCAAACCCTAGTTGCTACAAGTTTTAGATTCGCTGCAAACTAGTTTATATAATTGGTGCAATGAACTCATCTTTGCTTGGTTAGCTTGCACATTCTTGTCCTTCAAACCTTTATGAAGACCCGGGATATTTTTTTTCTATTCAAAGGGTAATTTGCATCTTATTCTTGCAACCATCACTCCATTTGTTGAAAACTTCCTATTTGTTGCAAACTATATTTGTTGCTAATTGTCTGCACTGCGAACTGGATGCGCTACAGATCCCCTGTTTTTTTATCAATTGATAAAAACCTAGATGAAATCATTTTCACTTGGGTTTGGAAAACTTCATTCCACCCATGATCATATTCCTCTCCATATCTTTGAAATTGTAAATCCTTCTTATGAAAACCCTAGTCTAAAATCTGTTGTTGCAAACTTAATCAGTATGTTGAGAACTGATAAATTGTGCTGCAAACTCTCTTGTAGCGGCTTCTAGTGAGTTAAATTCTTGAAGGACTGATAAAATTTTTTTGGATGTGCTAGAAAAAGTTGCTGCCAAATAGTACTCTACTGGGAAAGTTTCATTATTGCAATTTTTAATGAGAGTTTTATCGGTAATACTTGATATATATGTTTATGATGAGAAGAGGTTAGTTCCAGTGTTCAAAGCATTTTTTCAGTTAAAAGGGGAAAGTGACGTTTTATTGGTATTAAAAATGGTGAATACAGTGTGCGATAGATTTGAAAAACATGCTTCTATAGAGATTTTACAGTGAAATCTTGATTCACTATGAAACTAACATACACAAAAATTTCGCAACAAATTAGTTCGTTGGGAAATATTATTTTCATCATATATTTTAAAATACGATATGGGTTTTGGTAAAAAAACTATTTTGGAGAATAATTATAATGTCATTGACTTTCTAACCAAAACTCATCCCGACCCAGTTCATCTTTTGGGAGAAAAGTAAAAAACATCACATACAATAAAGTTTGCAACGAATCCTGCAGATGCGCTACAAACTCCAACAGTCTGTTAAATTCGAGTTATGGGAGATTTTCCAGCTATCAGAGCAGGTTAGAATGGTTCCCTAAGATGAATTTAGACATAAAGGGACACTTGTACCTGACATCCATCTCCATAAATCTCCAAACATGATATTACTGTAGTTTCATTTATCATCACCAACAGGAAAGTTTGCAATGAATCATGTAGATGTGTTGTGAACTCTAGCAATCTGATAAATATGAGTTATGGGAGAGTTTCCATCTGTTATAGGTTCTCTAGGAGGCATTTAGACATCAAGGGACACTTGTACCTGGAATACAACTCCACTAGATATCCAAACATGAGCTGGTTGTAGTTGCATTTATCATCACCAACAACTTCTTAGAATCTAGTAGTTTGTTAATTTTCTATTTGTTTGTCTATTGCCACATCTCTCCAAGGAATAGAATCCTATGTTAGATCTAGGTAACGAGTCATAGATGAATTCTTGATGTAATTTTATATTTAAGGGGTGATATGACTCCAATAAAGGGTTGGAATGGTGGGATGTGAAGCTTTATCTTTTTCTCTCAGCTATAAAAGTTTCCAGACTGTATGTAATCAGACTTAAGATTCTTGAATAGTTAAAGATCAATTTCTTCTCCTACTATCATATTATGTGTTTCGGTCATACTTTGATTCTAGTTATTAATGAAGGATTCGTCTTTATTACTTGTTCATGAATGCAGTGAATGATTTACTGTTTATTTACAGGTGCAAGTGTTATCAAAGTACATTTTCTTATTTATTAGGAGGTTCCTTTTTTATAATATTTCTACTGTATATGTCTCAGAAGTACCTGATGTAACCTGGTGCATATACTTCATTTTTATGTTCAATGATCCATCTTTCCATTGATGTTCTAAATACTAATCTAAGATTTTTCAAGCCTTACTTGCTAAATTATATTGTGTGGATATTTTGTGTTGATATCTTGGATTGAGTTTCTCATCCATTCGTAACACTCGAAATTACAAAACCTTACATTTTCTATAAACCTACAAAACTCTGATGGGTATTAGGCTTACACCTACAACAATCTAGGTGTGACTTCTAATGCTAAAATAAGGTTTCCATTTTATGTTAACCACACCCGTTATATCACCCGATAAGTCCCCCCTCTTTTCAACCATGGTCGGTTTACCACTATCCAGACATATAGAACCACCTCGGGTTCTATCCCAATAGCAATTTGTCCCCGAAACTATCTAAATCTCCCTTTTTGCCAATTCTAAACAATCCTTGACCTATTTCCTTACCATCATAACTCTTAGCTACTATCGCCTCAGAGCTTGAAATTGCATTACCAATTACCTTGCAAAGGTACTATTCCCATGTGTTCGACCTCCCGTACAACGTTGCTTGGACACAAAGTTATACTTTTCGCTTACCCATATCTCACAACCTCATCACTCAACACAGAAATCAAGCCAAAGACCATAACCCAAGACTTAACTAAACTATGAGAATTTTTTTTGTGAACCAAAAGAGTTGTTATGAAATAATTTAGTCTCACTGGTGATTTTTGCAGTAAAGTGTCTAGTTCATTTGGGGATTTTAGCACTAACTCTTCCAATATTCACCAAAGGATTTGAGATAAACATCCTTGGTTGTTACCTTGTTCACTGACATACTTTATGTAAACTACTCTATTTCCTTTAGGGACCTGATTACCAACTCACCTGATCCATTTAGAGAGATTAGTATAAACTCCTTTGGTTTTCACTAGAGGAGTTGATGCAAACTTTATCAGTTTCTATACTCACATACTTGAACACTTCACACAAGTTTTATTGGTCTATTCAGAGAATTTTTCACGAATTGTCTCGATGTATTCATAAATATTCACAAGACTTCCTCCAGTACACATCAGAGTCTTTTACACTAACCCCTCAGATATAGAAGGTATCTCATCAACACACTTAAAATTAACTCCTATGATAGCCATCAGAGTAGTTTGAAAGAAGTGCTCTGGTTTCAAGCCCATTGATCTTTTCAATGTGGCTTTCGCTCTGGATTTTTACCAAGACTCAAGAAACTCCTTTTATTATACTCTCATCTTTTAATGACGATCTTCCACCTAGTATCAACACAACTGAATCCTCAGGTATTGCATGTAAATTGATTTAATAAACTCATTTGTGTGCCTAATCATGTTTATATATTTGGATTAATCTCATTTTTTGGATTTGTATATTTATACATGTCCCTGAGGAATACGATAACTAACAAAGAAATTTCCATAGAGGCCTCCAGGAGCAGTCGCCAAATCGAATATGAGCCAGACATTATCAGGGAAATGTATAATGACACCTATGGATTCCTAGAAAAGGGAGAAGTTGTACTCAGATGGAACAATGTATATCGAATGTTCAAAAAACAAAACTTCCCCATTGATGCAAAGGACCAGGATGAACTAAATATTTTCAAAACCATCAGAAATTCTAAAATTCATAGAGCAGCATCCCGCGTTGTTGTATTCCCTTGTGCTAACTCTATTGCCTAGATACTAAAGCATATAGACTTGGGAAATATATACATTTTCAATGTTAGGGGAAAACCTATAACATCATTCCATCTTGAAGACCTAGCCAAGTGTTATCATCTAGATAAAGGGACCAAGAAGCTAGACAATGGACTTCTTGGTGAGTTCAAGCATACAACCAAGGACCTATGTTGCATATAGTACAAGATAGATAAGCAATTAAAACTCAAAACCACTAGAAGATATCCCACAACCGCGCTAAAATATCCTTATCAATACACGGTGGCCATATTATGCAGGTTGTACGGGGAGAAAGATGCCTCCAAATTTCCCTTATCATATATGCCATTGATTTACCACTGTGTAGACAAAGGATCATTGTGTTGATATTATGGTAGTTGCGGGAGTTATTAACCTCCATGTGTAACCTTTTTCTAGAATAGAATATTTCGGAAGCAAGAGAAACCCTAAACAGATGTGTAAAAACCCTAGAAGACAAGTTGGCTCAGTAGAATAAATTATATTAAAGTATTATCCTCCAGAAAGATAAATCATCCTAGACAGGTGACAAGGAGAAGTATAAATAGGAGGTGCTTGAGCTCATTTTCACTTACTTGCCTCAATCACTCTCTCAAGTATAGCGCAAGTTTGGAGTTGCAGCTGCAAGAATGGAAGGTGGATCTTCTGGGGTGATTCTTGGTCTCTCTCTCTCTAGCACTATCTAGCATAAGATATGTGCCATACCTTTTACTATCTCTTGGTGGTATTCTTCGTGACATTCTTGGTGGTATTCTTGGTAGGTGCAACTGCAACTACTGCATTTGAGTATTGTTCTTGTTTTTTGGTTTTTGGACTTTCTGTCTAGTGTGCTATCTTTGGAGAAAGATTTTCTCTCTTGGTTATCTATTGGTTCTAGTGTTGCTTCCAGAATTATTCTATCTATCAAAGGTTATGGTGCTCGGGGGTGGTTTCATGCCTATGGCTGGGAGACAATATTGTGATATTGTCTATGGTTAAACGAGCACATCGAATATTTTAATAGGTTATGGGCCCACACTACCTTTATAACATTCTAACTGCTGGAAGGTAGAGTGGGATTTCTTTGTAAAGTTTTTTGTAGCACCAGTTGCAGTTGAAACTAGGGTTTATGATTTTGCAGCTGCAATAAACCCCAATCTAATTCTTTGGGCACTTTAAGTGAAACGATTGGCATAATTTTTATTTATTATCGTGCTCCCTAGACTAACTCACCCTCTGGTGTCCTCATCCAGAAAAAATGTCAATTTTGATTTCTTGGTCAAAGTCAAAGTTTGACTAGTCAAAGTCAAAGGTTGAATTTTGGTCAAAGTTGATTTTGTGGTAAAAGTTGAAATTTCATAGTTTCTAGCTTGTTCTAATCATTGAACCTTTTTTATTCAGTTTCTAACCTCTTCTTGTCAAAATGGTGTCTAGTTCCAGATTAGAAGACAAGCTTAACGATGCTACTAATTTCAAAGGTATGCACTTGTATATGCTTTTCAAGTTATATCTTCCAGCAAAACATGAGTTTGTTTGCAGGGGATGTACAAGAGACCTTGTCCAAGCAACGATCTTGGATTTCGTGCATTCATAGGAACAAGTGCATCCCCCTTGCAGTTGAGGCTCTAGGTTCTAGGTTTGATTGATCAAATATTTAAGTTTTAATTTGCACATATCAAGTTTGATAGTTGCTACAGTACAAGTAAACACTATAGTTGTGACAAAAATCTTTGAAAGGTTCTATTACTGCTAGGTATACTTGGTTTCATGTAAATACTATTGATATAGATTCGTATTGCACTTGTTAGGAAGATGAAATAAGATCTCCTCTAGGAGATATTTCTTTTTTTTCTCCTGGGAAGGTCACCTTGGTAATTCTATAATGACTACCATCCTTGTTACCATAGATATTGATCCGTCAGGATTTTTCGAAATGACTATGGTTGAGTTATTATTTGCATGTATTGATTAACCATTGGGAAACTTAACAAAAGTACGAGAAAATAAAAGAATTATACAGCCATTAACATAATTTCAGATCTGAAAAACAATGAAAATAGCAAACCATAATGCACAAGTTTGATAACGGAGTTCGGCAACTTTGCCTACGTCTCCGGGCCTTTTCTCTATGAGGGAGGCTTCTTGATTTCTTTTAGAAAGCTTATTAGTACATCTTTACAATTGCCGATTTGCTTCTAGACTGATCTGGTCTTGTTCGCCATGATCTCTAGAATCTTGCACAACTTACGACACCTGAAATGGATGTCCCGAGCTCTCAGAAATCGTCCGACAGCATCTCTACCTCAATAGCTTTCCTGCCTCAAACTGGCTTAGACCTGGCTTTGCCTCAGCATCTCTGCTCTCCAAAACCATCAAAAATCTCTCTAAGCATCCCCCAATGGCCTCAACATGGCCTTGGTTATATAGTGGGGGAGTTTGTTATCCATCTCCAACTTCCTCCACGAATTTAGGCTCTAAAAATTCCCAATAACCCTTAAAAATGGATTAATTACATTAAAAATGAGTTTAATTACATTAAAAACTCAAAAGTGGTTGGAAAAACCCACTTTATAACCATAAAGTGGTTAAATTCGGGCTTAGGCCCCCTCTCCTGGACGCGTGCCCCTCTTGGCAAGGTCGTATGGCACCATGTGGCCACGCGCTAGCGTGGGCCACCCGTTTTGCTCCAGCACATTACAATATTTAATTTAAATAAATTAATATCCATTACATAGTATAAACCACTATGGTGTTGCGTTGGCAGTGTGGCCTATGTTAAAGCTTTATATGGTGGGGAGGTCCGGGGTTCGAATCCCCCGGGCTCCAAAATTTTTTTACATAGCCGTCATTGACTAAAACTGGGGTGCCACGTGGCAGCTCGTGATTGGGCCACGTGGCACCCTATCATTCACCCAGAAATATGCCACGTGTCAACAAATGATTTGACAACCATCAACCAATCAGAACCTGCCATGTCATCGCCACATCATCCTCCACGTAAGCCTGCCACGTCATCTTCCATACGATGTTGCGTCATCCCGTGCCACGTGTCACCCTTCTAGTGGTGACACGTGTCACCTCGGGATTGGTCCAATCGTATGCCATAAATGCCAAAAATGCCTACCACGTGTCAGCGTACGGACCTGCCACGTCATCTGTACGGACTAACACGTGTCCTGCCCAGTCAACATTTTTTTCCCTGTTTGACTTTTCGGTCAGAATGCGATATCTTCTTCATACGGACTCCGTTTGACATAAAAATTATACCACTGGAATCAGGAAGACGAGCTGGATGTCATGGTGTTGGTTTCATCAGATTCTGAGCACTTTCATTTTTGAGCATTTTTCATGCCCTGACAGGCTCCTGGATCCGATTTCGGATCAGATATGTTCCTATGAAAATGTTTTTGGAAATACTTTTTCTCTTGTTTTTCTCGTTCGGGGTAGGTCACAGTCTATAACTATGAGAAGAAGACACAATGACAGTTGTAAACATGGAGAAGATGACTCCATCAAGATGTGAGGTAGATGATCTCACCAAGTACCAATTCTAAAGGAAGCTTGGAAAGAAAAGGGCATTTTTGGACATCGTTCACTCAAATACAAGAGAATTAAGATCTAATAATGGAGGAGAATACACCTTGTATAGCAAGAAACAAAATCATGGGATAGCAAGAAACAAAATTTTGTTGCACTCAACACTACAGAAGAAGAGTATATTGCAGCTTGTGATTCTTGTACGAAAGTAGTATGGCTTCATAAGATGATTTCTGGACTATTAGATTAGGTGTTGGATTCAATTGTGCTATATTGTGATAATCAAAGTTGTGTAAAGAATTCAGAGAACCCCATGTTCCATGACAGGTCGAAGCACATTGATATCAAGTACTACTTTATCCGTGATAAATTCCAGAAGGGAGAAGTGATTCTCTAGTACATCTCCATCGATGAGAAGACATCTAATATTTTGAAAAATCCTCTATCCAAGATAAAATTTACATACTTCAGGGAAAAGATGGGACTTGTGGAGATACCTCCCTTGGTTGAAAGGGAGGAGATGAATTCCTCGGTTGGGAGGGAGTTTTGATATATCGCATCATGGATAGTCAGTGTGCTAGTGCACAGACATTCTCCAGGTGGATAATGGTCTAGGAAGAACAAGTTGTTGGTAGACATTCTCCCTATGGAGAATGGTCTAAGTTGACATATTGTTGATGTACCATGTACAGTTATTCTCTTGGGGAATTTCCTGGATAGGTAGAATGGTCCAGGACAACTATTCTCCTAGGGATTTTCCCAGACAAGTAGAATGGTTCATCTCCCTAAGTTCACAGTTGTGACCAGAATGGGGATATTGGTACAGGAAAGACATTTTCCCTAAGTTCATAATAGTGTCCAAAGGGGGGGAAATGGTCTAGGACAGTCATTATTCTAGGATGTATGTCTGGATTAGAAGAGTGGTCCCTATAGCCCATGGTGCGGCTTTCAACATCTAGGAGGACAATCATTCTTCTAGGATGTATGTCCAAATTAGAATAATGGTCCTTGTAGCCCATTGTAGGGCTTTCAACATATGTTGGGACAATCATTCTTCCTGTGTCACAGGTAGTGACTAAGATAGGAAGAATGGTCCCTATATCAATCTGTTGAGTGATTGACTTATGCAAGACACTCTATTGAGTGCACTGAGTCTAGCACATGACTTATTCAGAATCATGCCTGATTACTTAGATGGAGTATGGCCTCAAGAGATGATGCAGATAATTATATGATTTGGTTCCAGTATATTTTCGTATTGCATGGTGATATCTTGTGTAGCTATTAGTTTATTGTAGTGGATATTGTGTGTCTATAGACAGTAGCTATGTACTATTGTGGTGTATATGTTCCACTGGTAGTGATTGTGTGTCACTAGATAGTAGTTGTGTGCTACTAGGAGTGGTGTGAACCACTGGATAGTATTTTTATACTATGGATTGACATTGTTGTGATCTATTGGATGGCATTGTAGTAACTATGTTCTACTACCCGATTTCCATGGAGACTACCAATATTGTTGAAGGTGTTTCCTAGGTTTTCGTGCCAACACATAGTGTTGGAGGTGATTTCCAGCTAGGTTGATATTGATGATGATTCTCATGACTTGATCTTCATGATCATGAGATATCCTATGTGGCTATGATGATGTTACATGTAGAATGGTCTATAATACTATGTGATCCTTTCCCATCCCATGTGAAATGGATGGATGTGTTTTAGACCATTACAATTAATACCTCCCTAGATAGGAGGGAGTGTTGATATTATGGTAGTTGCGGAAGGTATTAACCTCCATGTATAACCTTTGGCTAGAATGTAATATTTTGGAAGCAAGAGAAACCCTAAATAGATGTGTAAAAACCCTAGAAGACAAGCCGACTCAGTAGAGTAAATTATATTAAAGTATTACCCTCCAGAAAGAGAAGTCAGCCTAGACAGGTGACGAAGAGCACTATAAATAGGAATCACTTGAGCTCATTTTCACTCACTCACCTCACTCACTCTCTCAAATATAGTGCAAGTTTGGAGCTGCAGCTGCAAGAATGGAAGGTGGATCTTCTAGGGTGATTCTTGGTCTCTCTCTCTAGTGCTATCTAGCCTAAGATATGCACCCTACCTTTTAGTATCTCTTGGTGGTATTCTTGGTGACATTATTGGTGGTATTGTTGGTAAGTACAACTGCAAATGATACAATTGAGTATTTTTCTTATTTTGGGGTTTTGGGACTTTATGTCTGGTGCACTATCTTTGGAGAAAAATGTGCTTTCTTAGTTATCTATTGGTTCTAGTGCTGCTTCCATAATCATTCTATATAGAAAAGGTTATGTTGATTGTGGTTGGTTGCGTGCTTATGGTTGGGAGATAATATTGTGATATTTTTTATGGTTAAATGAGTGCATCGAATATTTTAACACATCATTCAATTGGGATGACATCCCCTCAACAAACCTAACAGAAGCCATCAAAATGGTCGTATAGTCCCATCCTTGGACCTTCCCGAGTTTCCATATGTCTTTGTACGTCATAGACATCATGTGAATATCCCACCAATACCCAAATATGGGTTGGGTGTGGAAGATGTCAGACCCAACCATTCATATATATTACAAAGTGCTCTGGGAGAATAAGTACATAACATAGTACCAAAAGATATGCAAGCACTTGCTGTATTCAGTATATGAGTTCATATTTTGCATGCCAACCCCATGTATGACCGACAAACCAATAGCTATCATCAAGAGGATTGGGGATTGGTACTTGATGGAACATGACACTTACATTAGGATATATAGAGGTATGAAAGTACCCCATCTACTTCCTAGAGTTGTACTAGACAAACTGGTGCTTTGGCATATCAAATGGTGATCAACGAAGTAGGGATATTTCTTTACCAAGATAATAAATCTATCTGGACACCACTCCCATTTTACATCGGTGCCTACCTATTCACAAACACCAAACATGCCCAGGAAGAAGTGGATATTGTTAATTTGTGTATCTTCAGGAAGGTATTCTCATGTGCCCTAGGTGTTGGGCATGTGGGAATCGTCGTGGGCACCACATCACACTTTTGTTTTGGTGAAAACTCCCTTGGAATGAAGTTGTGGATTCATGGGTTTTGTGATGGTATTTGTTGGTATGTGTTGGGGTTTCACTCCCACAAGAATGTCTAATTTTATGTTGACTTTTGGAGGGGGTTTTATGATGACCCCTGAGGATTGTATATAAAGGAGAGAGTTCATTATGACATTTCATTGTGTAGAGTGCATGTGGAGACATGATAGAGTTGGCATAAGTGATTCTACACTTGTTACAAGGAGCATGGTGATTTCAACAAAGGAAAATTATGCAATTGTGGAAAATCTAGCCTAAGATAGAGGAAGGATGCACATGCGAAGGAAGTCAATTTTTCCATACATGTATGCAAGTCACAAGAAGGTGAACCATGTATGTACACAAGTCATAGGAAGGTGAATCACATATGTAAGCAGGTCACATGAAGGTGAATTGCATATGTATGTAGGTCGCAAGAAGGTGAATCGCGTATGTATGCAAGTTGCAAGAAGGTGAATCATGTATGTACACAATTCGAAGGAAGGTGAATTGATTATGTATGTAGGTTGAAAGAAGGTAAATAAAATATGTATGTAGGTCACGAGAATGTGAATCACATACATCCATACATATTTTTTTGGGGCAACATAAAGTTTGTACAAGTTGGCATGAACAGGTATAGGTGACATCAACAATTCGTACAGGTGCTATGCAACAAATTTGTAGGAAAAATATATTTCCAAGAATTTGTTGAGGTTTGGTTTTTTGATATTTTGTGGTTTTGGAAGGACAAGGTTTTCCTCATATTTTGGTGAATTTGTATTGGTTGAGAGGGTTGGTTTTTCCCTCATAATTTATGAAATTGATAAAGTTACAGAATATAAATTTTTTGTCTCATATGTGTTGATGATTCACCTATGATCTTGTTGTTTCTGCTGCATATATTTTTAGTCAATAATTTCAGTGTAAAATTATTCAGTGATAACAACTAGGATTTATTTTTAGATCACTAGGAAACAATTTTCAGATCTAAAATTAGTCACATAGAGTTGCATGTGAAAATTGACATGGTATCAARGCTTGGGATCTGAAGARAAYRAGATCATCTCTGAGACACATAGCTTCTACAAGTGGTTGTGKATTTATTGYTTATGTTCAAACAATTCATAGGTGATATCTATAAGAGGGAGTTTTAGAAGTGTTGAGAAATTAGCTCTGAGAGGGAGMTACAATGACATTTGGAGGTGGAAATAGGTTATATGGTCTCTAGTTTGAGACATGGAACAAATCGTTCATATGAGGAGTTGTGGACTATTGCAACTTGGTGGTGTGGTAGGTTAGGAGTTTTGGTGGATTGGCGGAGAGCTTAGTTCACAAAAGTATGTTGTGTGGCGGGTTACCAACTCTGAGGCTAGAATTCTGGTGACTTGTCATAGTGAGTTGTGATGGGTGAAGCTCGAGTGATTTGGCACTGACGAGATAGATTCGTGTGGATGGAAGTTTGACGAGATAAAGTCTTCATCATGTTGGAGAGTTGTACATTTTCTAGATATGACGATGTATGGGGTATTTTACCTAGAAAGATGAGGACACTTATAGATATGAGTTGTAGTGGTGTAGAGTGGACTAGACTAAGTGTCCAATTGCAACTTGGGACGGTTTCAAACAAGGACATAGGATTAATTGTAGCATGTGTAGACACAAATATGTTTTGGTGACTTAGATGATGGACTTGGGTAGTTCATTGGATGTTAATGACATGGGAAAGCAGGATACTTGCATTGGAGGATTGCATCGTTCTTCTCTAGTGGGAGCCACCAACATAAGATAGGGGCACAATATTTATTCATGAGCTTCATATTGTCTAACTCAAGTATGTATGAGGAGTTTGGTATGAGGACCAGACATGTAGTGCAAGGATATGAAGCAATGGTATTCTGAATGGATTCAAGGGATGTGTTATGTTGTGTTGTGGCCACAACAAACCACCCTTTTTACTTTTTCTCTTACAAGAGAAAGGAAAATGGTCCCCTACTAAAATTTTGATCATATTCCCTAATCCTCTACTGTTGGAGTCTATGTTATTTCTTTTCCTATCTTGAGGGATTTTGGGGTTTCGATCTTAGTTGATGATTATCTCTTATAGTGGTTTATTTTCTCTTTTGATCGTAGATGATTACCTTCAAAAAACCTCTCCTCCTTATTTTCTTCACTCTTACTACTTGTTCATAAACTTTCTTAAAGGAAAAGGCATATTATGTTTCTCATATCTTGTTAAATGTCATATTAATCGCATAATTTATTTCAACTCTTTATTTGGTTGTAGGAACAAGTTAGCATGATACCATTTTTCACGATTGCTCTAGCCTTGAGAAGCATGTGGGGGAATCCTTTGATCTTCTTCCCCTTTTATCCTTCCTTTTATTTGTTGAGTGTTACCTTTATTTTATTATATTATTATATCTAATTAAACCCCTTATTTGGATTCTTCTCTTTAGTAGCTTTCCAATGCCTATAACCATGCTTGAATCCTATTTCTGGATCAAAAGTTATGTCTTCCTAAGGTTTTCTAAGTGTTCACTCACCTTTCCACCTCACTTCCATGTGGCATCCATGTGGTTCCCTATCACTTGTGTCATCCTACGTGGTGTTGATGTAGCACCCATTACCCATCCTCATAGTCATCGGGATCTACCTTCTTCACGTCCTCCTAGCCTTCCGACCATATTCCTTGACAATGACGTCATCGAGCCTTCTCGTCATCGAAGCTTCCCTCTCCCTAGCACTTGGACTCTCTCAACTCCATTCTCTGACGATGATGCCACATGTCCTCTTTCATCGTTGGAGCTATATTCACTCATGGTCTTCAACCATCCTAACTACATTCCTGACGATGATAGATCCAACGTCTCTCGAAAGTTAGAGATCAACAGTCCCTGTCCCCTCAGCAACTCGCAGTTAGCCTACAGTTACCTAACTGCATCCTCACTCAGACGCCACGTTGGCATCCTAAAAAACATGGCACTACCACGACCTATCACTCACATGATATGTGCACCCATCCTTTGTTTGACACTTGTCCTCCCTCGCCATTGACGATCCATTTTCATCACCGATTCTTTCACTCTTCCTCGTCGTTGATGATCCCCTGTCATTAGCGACCCCTTTCAACCTAGTACCTCCTCATCGTCGGTGATCCCTCATCATTTGTAATCCTTCCATCCTTACTCCTCGCTCAAGTGGGGCTCTCTCCAGTCCAATATACCCCTCATGACACACTAGCTACCACATTAACATCCTAAATAAGCCTAAATATTGGAATCTAGGAGGCATGGGGATTCGACTTGACTATACATATCTAGTTTTCCCCTATTTTGTATTCATATTGTATCATTTTATTCATTCACTATGCTCACTCTCCCCAC
>ML799041.1:39925-71874 GCA_009831015.1 Picea engelmannii | reverse complement strand
AATTACCCTGCAATAGACACCAGAATCAAGTTAGAAGATTGTTTTATTCAGAAAATAATAACAAAATTGATTCTATAGACTCAGCTACAGAATCGCTTGATTCTGTAGCTGGTCTAAAATAGTAAAATTACCAGATATAAATCAAATCAAATCAAATCGAACCTAATCACTTAGAAATACTCAACACATTACTAATGATTATATCAAATAAAACTAAACAGAATACAATCGAAACAGAGTAGAGACATAATTGATATAAAATAGGAATGTCCTGTTTTCCAATTCTTCAAAATCGAATCCAATCTTAACAAGACTGTTCCAAGAATTCTATTAATAACAAACCAAATCGTATGAGATGCAAACCATCGTTATCGATTAGAATATGAACCATATCATTATCAACATAGAAAGCATTAACGATTTCACACATCACTATATCCATAGAATCCAACCACAGTTTTCATTTGCTGCGTTTCAAATAATCCATAAGTACATTCATAACTGTAATCGACTAATTGAATCATAACAGCAGATTGATATCATTCTATTAAAACACATGTATGAATTATTCCTAATGTAATCGGACCATCTCCACGAATATCAACTCATCAGTCATCATATTAGATCATTCCATAGTCGACAAACAGGGTTTTGACAGAGTCAATAAGTCGGGCATTAATTGTAAACCCAAATCAAAAGATTTGATGTAATTAATCCATCCCTGTAATCGAATCAAACAGTTGTTATCATTGGAACATGACTCACATCGTAACAATTGTTACCCATTCGAAACTTGATTATGAAACATATGATGTACAAATCGGTCCCAACATAGAAATTACAATCAATATAGTCAACCAATATGCATCATGCAAGATATAATCAAATCGCACAGAGATACCGTTTGCATTTCAAGAATAGAAAAGATATCAAATAACAATATTTTCAAATCAAACTAAATCTAATCACAACCAATCCAACTAAATCGATAAAACTTATGCATGACAGAGCAAGTCAAACATATAAACAGAGCTTATGATGACACTGTATAAAAGAGGAAAAATTATACCATTACAGTTGCTGGAACTATGTCAATCTTGAATTGACAACTGCAGTGGCAGACTCGACGTTTTTGAACAAGATTGATCCAACAGTTCGTTGATTTTTATCACTAGGCCGCCCCTTTGCATCCCGACCAGTGAGCATTGCCACTTGTTTCTCCAAATCATAAATTTTGGATTGCAATTTAGGGACATCCAAATAATATCTTTCTAACCACAATCCACACTAGTCGCAAGGTGAAGCAACCTTTTGAGCAGAAGGGGGGTTTGATGATTCCCCGAGGGTTTCATGAGATGGATTGATACCAGGGAAGTCATGGTTATCCCGAAGACAAGGAGGCAAGTTATCTACGAAATCGTAAGGAGGTTCGTCAACACAGAAGCCCTCTTCCGCTAGAAAACGCTCAATGCTCGAATCTGAGTCCTCGCTTACTATGATAGGCTCTGTTTTGGCAGGGGGGGTAGACTTATTTCTCTCCATGCGAGAGATCATCCTTTCATTTTTCTTGTTTCTAGCAGCAGTCTTCGCCCTAGCCTCTGTGATTACGGGCTTAGCCACTTTAGTCACAGCCATAGGCAAATTCACAGGTGAGTGGGTTTCAGGTTTAGGTAGTAAAACACGGTAGGGTACAGGGGTAGACTTACTCTCAGATACCACAGGCTTATCGACCTGTGGAGGAATTGATTCCTCAAAACCATTACGGTTGAGAAAATCGTGCCAGGAATCTCGACGTAAACCTAATTCATAAACAACCAGCATTTTAATCAACCCAACATGGAAGAGGCTAGTGTCAGCCTGACTTCGCTTGTACTTCTTAGCCATTTTAAATAAACTTTGGTGCAGATAATGCGGCATGCTAAGCTCGAAACCCATAAACACCATCAATAAACATAGATGAAACAAGAAAACAAATCCATACCTGCCTTCACAAGTGACGAATTGCTTGATAATCATCAAGAGATCATACCAGTGGGGTTTCAACATCTTCACAGGTAAACCTTTGTTGCACGACTTCACTGCCCGAGACCGAAATAACAATGTCCACAGGACATCATTCACTTTATAACTTTTGGACCATTTCTGCCCCTTGGCAGGCAGACTAGTTGCCAGGCCAAGAGATTGTTCGGTGATTTCAAGCTGGACATCTCCAACTTTGGCTCGGCAACCGTCGAATGACAGTGCGAATTGCCGAGCAACAGAGATATTAAAACCATCGAACTTCCTTATAAACGAAAGCCACCCGAATTCTTCAAGGTCGCTGTATGCACTATCGAATATCAACAACGCTTGGCATCCATTAGGTTCGGCCCTCACAACAGGAGCCATAACCTCTGTTCATGGTAGGGTTCACACTGAATGAACAATGCACAAAGTGAATACGATAGGGTTTCAATAGTTTGAATGCTCGACGAGACCGAAAACAACTCTGTGCGTGCAAAGGTGGTGGGATTACCATCACCACGCATCGCATTAATGACCTGTACAGAGTTGTTAAAACCATAATCATTTAAACAAATGTATCTACCAGCGAATGGGTGAATCACCACTTCTACGTGCCATCCATCTAAGTCTGAATCAACAATTCATGTGATCATTATGCACCAAGTGTTAAGTTTAACCAAACACAGTACCAGCATTAACTATCGATTCATCGTGTCGATTTCATTGTTCAATCAATCACTTAACCACAAGTTTCACTGCTAATACATAGCTCGGGATTATGAAACATTCAACATATAATCCCTCTTTGCAAATAGTATGTCAAGCATCGATTTGTAAAGTTCAATGTAATTGATCAATGCGCTTTCAAACCAATGTTATTATGCCTTATAAACTTGCCCGCGTATTTGGTGCATATGGTAATGTTTTCATTCCAATATTTTGAGAACAATATGATCCAAAGCTTTTCATATAATAACTGAGTGAGAATCCATAATAAGGATAAAATCAATAAGACCAAATCCATTACAATTTTTATAAGATCAAAACAAGACCAATAACTTTTATGCCCAAAGGTTTAACAATCAAATATACCCAAATGCACAATCAAGGTAAGATAATGCTCAAGAACATAAGTTCAAGACAACCTTTAGCAGTCATATGATAAATCAGTGATCAAGCGTCTTTCAGCAAATCAACCAAAAATGATGACAATCTAAGCAATGAAAGAGGTGCTTTCACTCTTGCAGTTGTAAAAAAATGAAACGAAATTGAATTGTAATTGTCACAAAAATGAGACAAATGTCTAGAAGCACAGTGCGACAATGATTTTTCATGATACCACAAGGGGTGTAGGCAGCTTTTTTGAGAGCAATCAAAAAAATGGGTTGGCTGCCAACATGACTACAATCCTTGGGGTTTATCAACAACAACTAAATAGAGTACAACTCTACAAGAGCACCAACACTATATGAAAGACTCAGCTTACATCCTCAATACCAACTGAGATGAGGCAACAATCCTCCACAGATATCAATCTGTCACAAGTACACAACCTGTCAGTAGTGCAACTAGCGTGTGTAAGCGCCCTGGCTCATTATAGCTAGCGTATGTACATGACCAGTATATATTGTAACATGTGTATACTTTCGAGAAACTAGGGTTTTTATTTGCTTCACATGCTCATATCCTCTGCAACCAACAATTACATTCGCTTCTATCTTTCACTGTCCAAACTGACCTCCAACTAGTCACAACACATCCAAGCTCTCCAATAGATTATTCATGCTTCTCAATCATACAATATGAATGCACTCAAACATGTGTAAACAACCAGTATACTATATCCATAATATCAATACTAAATCATAAGAGTGTTTCTCACTCCATCAACCAACTCAAACCACATCATAACAATCATACCAAGAATTCCCTAAGAATTTACAACACTACAAGAACTAGTATCCATCAAGATGATAATATAACCATAGTAGAGTCTCAGTGATAGATCTGAGTCCATAGAATGCAAATATGGAACCTGCTTTAGTCTTCAACAACCAATCATCATCTCAAACACAAATCTCCATGATTTTATCCACTGTACGTGCCCTGTCCTCATACAACCCATGTGTGTACGCACTCTGGCCCATTACAACTCGCATATACCTCAGAAACTAGGGTTTTTGAAGCTGCAAGACTTTTTTTGTCAAGATATCAGACATTGTCAAAACTTTGACGCGTCCATGAGATCCTCCTCATGCTCTCTTTCTCATAATAGATCTTCAATCATGATCAAGAGATACACACAAAAGATACAAAAGAGATACTCCAAAAATGTACTTTTCACAAGAGACCCTAGCCTCTTATTTATACTCTTCATCTTCTAGATCACTTAACCCATTTCTAGGTCACTTAACCTATTTTCCTCATTTTAGGGTTAACCACTTTCCATAATTAGAAATTTCTCCATTACTTTATCATTTAAATATTCCTCCTCGATTTTGTCACCTTACTTTAATATTTAAATAATCATTCTTGATTTTGTCACTTTGATTTATCATTTAAATAATAATTTCTTCTTCTCAAGCACTTTGACTTCTTTGAACTTATGGGGATTCAAACCATCATATCAGGGTCCTTCAACTTTGTAGGGCCATAACTCTCAAACCGTAAGGAGTTATGTGGCATTCCACATACCACTGGAAATGGCATGACAATAACTATCCATCTAGGATAGTTTCACCAACAAAATCATTGATATTCATCTCATTATTCCACATACAAGCATGGGTTCTCTCAACCACAACTCAACTGCAAAGCATCTTCCCATGAGGTATTTCACCATAAGGGGACCACTTTGGCATTCATCCATTTGTACTTCTTATCAACCATGACAAGAAAATAATGAGTCATCTTTACATAAAACAAACTATGCATCATATATCAAAGAATCCATCTTCATCATGTATCGATGACAACTCATTGATCCATCTTCATCTATGCATCATATCAAACTTATTGATCCATCTTCATTGATTGGTTTCCATTTAACATCTATCATTCTCATCAAGGACAATACATATACATTGTTCGTCAATAATCAATAAATCAAGCCTATCAATCAATCACTTAATCACTTGACATCAATCAATCAAACCATTGGAATCAATGACAACATGATCCAATAGATTATCCAACCACCATTCCTTCCTTCATTAACTGATTTCTCTCCTTGGGATCCAGATGAGTCTTATTATATTAGTAAATGGAATTTGGTTCATTTGAACTAATAAACCCTCTTGATAGTTTCCTCACTCTTTCCTCTAGTGATATCATGGCTAGTACTTCAAGGATTTACCCCCACAGTCAATCATTGGAAATATAAATAATACATTTACATCATTCCCATGCCATAGCATGGTGATCATAATTAATGATTAATTACAAGATGGGGGAAACATGGGTATTACAATCCCCTCCCCCTTAAAAGGAGAACCATCCTTGATGTTCTTTCTCAGTAACACATGTCATGCCTTTCTCATTCAGCTGCTTCAGAATTATTGACCCTCTTTCTTGGTCAAGTCTTTTTCATACTCTTGGCCCTCGTCACATATCTTCAATAATCTTTGAAAACAAGCATATTAATCATAGATTTCATGCGTAAAGATTTTACCGTTGCATAAAATTCAAGAAAATTTCATAACTTAGCACAATACTCATCTATGCAATTCATGGATTCGTATCCACATGGTTTTCATGTTTTTATTGCCTCATTGTTTTTCCTAGACATACCCATTGTGTGCATGATCCCAATCAATAATTTATAAGAATTATCAAATTATCCTCTTCCTTGCGGTCACTCACCCTCTAGGCCTAGGCTCAGGCATCCCCTTCTCTGCTATACAGTTCCTCGAGCGATCCTTCTTGCCTTGCCAAGGATTTCTCACACAAGAATAATTTTAGAGACTTCATTGAGCCTTATAGTCGAGGCATCCCTCAGAATGTCTCTGCCAAGGCATCCCTCCATCTTTTGTTTCCACAACAAAACATATTCTAGGTGATCATGACTTACCACAGGGTTCTCTTGTCCCAATCAATATCCTTTTTTATTCTTTCCATCTTGAAAGCCTTCACCTGTCCTCCCAAGACAAATATTTTTTTGTCTCACTTGTATCACAGGTATAAATAAATTATGATATATTATCATCAATTTCAAATTCATAATTTTCTTACAAATTTGTCACCCATAGATTTCCAAATTCCACATTTTGTTTTTCAGATCTATTCCACACAGGAACTAGATTCACAAGTATGGGATTTTTCTTCCCATAATAGTCTGGCTCAATAGGAAATCGATCTTCCTTATGGCTTACAACACTATCATATCCAAGACCTTTTTCTCACTGCAATTTCAACATTCCTCAGCCAAACAAATTGTTATTATTCATGCACACTATATTTCCATTGCACACTTGCAATGGCTCACAAACAATTTCAGAACTGTGTGTTGACATATAAAAACACAATGATTAATACTGCTCACAAATGATTGTTAATCTCTATTATTTATTTATAATAATAATAATAAACTAGTAGGTGGGACCCCTTGTAGACTAATGGCACCATGATGCATGTGTTCCACTTATATTTTTTGTTTTTTGTTATGATGATGCCAGCACAATCTTCTACAGTTGATGATTCAAGTCATGGTTTTAATTTTTATGACGACATAAGATGGTTCATTGATTGTTGCATGGATAGATGGTTTTGATGGTCAGTCGCAAATTATGGATGTACTATGGATAAAAGGATTATTTTCAGTTTTGTTTGACATTGCAATTAAACATGGATTAATTGTTTTACACATGATTTTATACAAGGGGATGATCTGAGAGCTCTTCTAAACAAAAGGACTATATACAAGCCCAAATGTTATGTATTATTTTGACAAAGAAGGGTGCATAAACCCTTGTTTCTATGGATATGCTCTTTGTTAAAATATATATGATGCATATGGGGTAACGTTATAGCATATGGTTATTTTTTTTTTAAAAGAAACGGTTGACAATACTTTGGGTGGCGCACTATGTAATGGGATATATCAATGAAATATATGGTTGATTTAATGGTTAGTGTCATGGTGATTTGGATGGCTTGTACATTGACTTGAATGAGGTTGGGGAAGGAAACGACATGCATTTACTCCATGTCACTCAAACAACCCTCGAGGATTGTCACCCTAGCCATACTTGCATTTGGTTTTTTGGCTTTGGTGGTTGTTGATGCTCCATTATTTTTGGTTGTGAAGGAAGATACAGTCTAATTCTCTCCCTTGAGAAAGATTTTCCAAGTATGGTTCCTTATTTATCCATCCATGATGGTTCCTCTGCGTTATGAATCAATTTTTGGCTCAGAATTGCTTGAGGCCTGTTTTTTATTAAGTTTTTGGATTGTGTATCAATGTTGTGTTTGTGGGTTCTTCTTCTGAATATTCTAGACGGTTGGAATTATAAAGAAATAAGAATGGTTATTCCTTGTTGTGTGTAGTCTATGCATGGGTTTATTGGTTAAATCACATAAAGGCATGTTTGATTAGCTTGGGGTTTTTGGTTTGGTTCTCTGTGGAACTTATGATTATAGTTTAGCAAGCTCTGAGCTTTGCACATGGGTTTTACAACCAGTCTTGGTGTTAAGTGTTGTCACTCATTTCATCTTTGTGGTTGATATGTTTCAGTTCTCTAGGTTGCAATTAGAACTGTTAAGATTTGGAGTGTTTGTTTCCATGTCTTGGCCAAGCCCTAAGTTGTTATGTATCATGGCATTTCCCTCATTATCGTTGTTGTTGGGAAGCATTGCACAGTCAGGTTTAGTATCACCCAGATCTTTAATGGAATCTTTATATGTACTTTGGTTAGCCATGGGTTGTGCTTGGGAATTCTCTTTATAGTGATTTAAAGAGTTCATTTCCTCTCGTTCTTTGTTTAGGGTGGTTTACTGTCATTTGATAACCCTCACTATTAAGAATATTGTTAAAAGTTATGTGTCCGTGGTGAATTTGAAAAGGGCACGAGTTGTCTGTGTCTAAGAGGACTTATCCCTTGATTGAGACATCTATTATTACTCTTTGTGCATTGTGTTTAAACCCTAATAACGATCTTGATATTGTTGCAAATCCAGTCGAAGGTAAAGAGAACTGTGTTTTTTCTTGGTCGATTGGGCATGATTTGGCTCTGTCTCTCATTGGGCAATTTTTAAAAGAAGTCTATACATGTTAAATTTACGAGAAGATTAGGCTTAGAGTTGCATGTTATTGGTTGAATTTTATTTTGAATCAATACTTATGTTGATTATATTGTATGAACACCTATGTGTGATTGTATTGGGGACCGATTTTGAGTTTTAATTCTTAGTTGATTATGTCGAACAGTGTTTGGAAAATCGATAGATGGTGGTTAATACTAAAACTATTTGTATTTGAGTTTAAGGAATAAATATTGGAATATGAATGATTGTGGCTCAACAAATCATTATGTTTATCATATAAATGGAAATGTTGTTATCATGACTGCTATATAAATATTATATAGATGCAAGGGCTACTATAATTGGGTATTTCTGGGCATATGAATTGTTTTTTGAAGTCAGCAAGCAATATGTAAAAGAAGTGACAGTTTAGATGGTGGTGTGAACAGAGTTATGTTAAATTGTTTGATTTTATTTATTTTTATATGAACACTATCCATATTACATCCCTATCATGCTACCACTTTTTCGCTCATTATATCCCCCTCCTAATCTCAATTTCATTAAAAAAAACTCTGTATAACAGTGACAAAGGATATGACGCAATAATGATTGGTAACTGATATTTTTGGTATTTGATTGCATAGTTAAATTATTTTATTTTTCGTTGATAAGTACTTGTGTATTTTTCCCCTCTCATCATATCACGTTTCCACTCATTACACTCCCTCCAGATGTCCCATGAACCCTATCCACCCCCACGCTCACTTGGAAATTATTAAATGATTTCTTATAGATGGATTTGCATGGGTCTTGTGTCAATTCCTGAGCCAAAAATTGTTTCATGTAAGAAAAATGTCATGTATGGTCTGTTAAGAGCTATTTACTGATGAATTGTTGCATATAGGATGAGTTTCTTCAACAGGGTCAACCATGGTATAAATAATAGAGGAAGAGGTAATTGGAACAGAGGGACTAAAAGGCCTAGATTCTCCATTAATTTTGATGCTGACCCCAAGGAACTGAACCAACTATTCCAGGTTGGGTTCTTTAATTGGATCAGGCAAGGAATAGTACAACCTCGACTAGAAAGACCCCCCTTTCAGCCTCAAAACATCCTTGATATTCATGTACGTCCTCATGTATCCTTCCAACTATAAGTTCCTGCAAATGATGGATGGCAAGAGATTGTCAATCCAGTTGTCTCTCACCATCGTGGCTAGCCCAATTTTTCATTACCTCCTCCACCACCTGTAAATCCTAATATTCAAATTTCCCCTGTGCATTCACATGTCCAATCCTCTCATGCTAGTAAAAGGCTCAAAACTGATGTCCCCCATGTGCAAGATAAAGGAAAAGTTGTTTCCTCCCCTTCCTATCCTTCAAATGACTCTTCAAAATTAGTGTCCTCTAAAATGCATCTGAAGGATTATTGTTCCCATGTTATTAGTGATAAACAGCCTCAAGGTTCAAATCAAACTAAGGCTAGTTCCAGGAAGTAAAAGAGGAATAACAGTGATAAAGGAAGTATTGCCTCTCAAAGTGGCAAGTATGGATTTTAATTTATCTGTTCCTATGATTGTGTTGTTGAAGATAGTGGTCCGCAGAAAGTTTGGACAACAAGCTATTTTTGGGGGATAATGTGGATTATCTGGATATTTACATATTTTTGGATATGATTTGAATTATTTCTGATATTTATATATTCAAATTTTGAAGGTATTTAAGGTATTTACAAGGTGGCATGTGTTTAAATGATTATCCAATTGTGTTTTATTTTATAATTTGAAAAGAATAAAATAAGGGAGTCAGAAGGGTACCACCTACCTAGTTATTATTAAATAAAGATCCTTAACTATTATTATTATTATTATCTCTCCTAAACTAAATTAGTTAAGTTAAACTAACTTAACTAAAGAAAGTACTTAAACTACTTCAACTTATTTGGAAGGCATAAAAGCTAAATGAGAAGATGAAACAAGGGGAGAATAGAAGGGGAAAGCAATACTAAGTTTTTCTCTTTTGTTTTCATGAGATAGTTTCAATTTTCATTCATTCTTGAGTTCCTTCAAAGTATAATTCTCTTTTTTAAAGTAGGGTCCTATTGTAGACAGCAAGGTTCAGAACTGAACCAAATCATTCAGATGTTTGTTTTAGAGGTGTTGAGCTATCTTTGATAGTCTGTGTATACTTGTTTGTTTATGGATTAAGTTTCATAGCTGATAAAGGATATTGTGAGAGTCAAATTGGCAGTAGTCTATGGCAAGATGATCCAGATTATAAAGTTTCGTTTTTACTTCTTTTTGGAGTCCTTTTGTATGGTTTTCATTGGGGATCTCTAAATTAGACTTTGGCCCATGCCCTCACAGGGGTTTTGTAAAGAGAAGAACACTTTTGATTTCTTGGAATGAAATAAATAAGATTGTTATTTTGTCTCATTTGTGTGTATCGATGACTTGGTTACTTTTGTTTTTTGATCTTTGCATTTACTTTTTGTAATCTGTATATTTTTCAGAAACTTATATAAACATTTTTTGTTATTTTGTAACGTTCTTTTCATAAGAAAAATCAACCTAAACCCTTGTAATTAATACTTGTGTATTAGGAAAATATTTTTGAGTCTATGAAACATAGGGTGATATTCCCGACTATCTTGTCCTAGCCAGGCAAGATTAAAAAATTCTTGAGTAATATAATTCATATCTTTTCCTCAACATTTATTTGGCAACCATACTGGGGAGATATTCCATATCTCTCTGGTTGACTGTATGTGTGATTATCATTGAAAACTTTATATTTCTTCTTTCGATTATTTGATTGTTTTCTTTCCTTCATGGCAGTACTTGCTACAAGGCAACCCAATATTGAGCCAGGTCTTAAAGACTAGACCAGCATTGCTTTAACCTTATTCAATACCATATTAGAAACCACTAAAACTCAGGCTAAGCTTGAATACTCGCGGGCATTAATTGAACAAGACATGAGTGTTGAGAATGTTGGGAAGCTAGACAAAGGTAGCCTAGGAATCAACCATAGCTTTATTTTTCCTAAAGTTTTGATATTGTTTTCATGTCCTTAAACCCTCGCATCTCTAGGAGAAGAAGAGGTTTATCTTCTGAAATCACCCCTATTGCTGAAATAGGAAGAAGAAACATTGTTTTGTCAACCCAAAAAGGTACTCCAAGGAATACTTTGTCTGATTTATCTAGTTCATCTTTCTCTCCCTTACCCATCATTCACAAAATGAGATTTGTGGGTGGCTCTGGTGGCACTGGAGGTGCTTCTTCATCTCAACCTTCAGCCTCGTCATTGATTGGTAGCGTGTATATACATCAAGTCCATGTCAAATCCACTACCAACCCCACTAAGGTTATAAATAAGTATGGACTCTTTCAATTCGAAGAAGATTCTACTACTACCTCGTGGCATGTATCCTCTCCTCTGAACCTAGCACCTACTAGTCGTCCACTTCCAAAATTCAAAGAGTATCTCCCTAGGTTTTTAGGAAATAACACGATCACTACAAATGAACACTTGGTGGAATTTTATAATGCCTGTCACAATATAGGAGCTAATGACAATGATACTTGTATCTGCTTATTTGTTAATTCCCTTGAAGGGAAAGCAGCGGTAGATTTATTTGATATTCCTCCCAAGATTCTTTCCACTTGGGAAGAGTTAGATTACTAGTTTAAATTGACTTATGGGCATTCTAAGATCCCAACTAAAAAATTACAAGAATACAATAACATTGTGTATAAAGACGGTGATACTATCAAGTATTTTAACTTACGTTTCACCAAGTTATATAACCAAATTCCTGAACTTATTCACCCTCAAAACCAAGACGCTTTTATGCATTATTATAATTCTCTACCTTCCCCTTACCATCATAGGCTTGAAGAAAATTCTATTGACAATCTTGGTTCCGCTCTTCATACTTGTCTTGAGTATGAAGAACAACTTGAGAGAACAGGTCTTCCCAAAGGAGACTCAATTAAACAAATGGAAATGTCCTCCCTATTACAACTTCTACAAGATATGAATAACTGAATGATAGAGTATGAGTGAAAGGGAAACACCCTTCACTTACTCCTGGGGCCTCATATTCTACTTCACAACCCTTTAGGAATCCTAATGAAAACAACTTTCATCCTAAATACATTATGCCTCGCAGTTGGTGCAAATTTTGTGAGGAACATCATGAGGAAAGTACTTGTGAGGTAAAGAAGAGTGCTAGAGATAAAATCTTTGGAAAAAGGCCTGAAACTACCATTGGTGTTCTATATTTCACAGAACCAAAGGATGTCATGATCATAAACATTAGGAATAAATCCTATTCTTCAAAAGGAAAATATGATCCCCCCGTACGTCTTCTAGCCCAAACTCATCTTCACCAGTTGCTACTGTACAGGTTACTAAAACTTTTGACAATCAAGGAACCTCTTCCCTCTTCCAAATACAACATTCTCAATCAATTGGATAATATCAAAGCCGATGCTACTCTTCTGGACATGGTTTCCATCCATGAGCAACAAAATCATCTTAAAAATTTCATGGAAGGAAAAACTCCCACCGTAGACAATCTTGCTGAAGAGGTAAACGAAGAGGACTCAACTTTAAATAAAGTAGGTGTAAATAATTTTAGACACTCTGTAAAAAATCCGTCATTTTTCATTTCTGCAAATATTATGGACAAAATATCCCATTGTTGTATGATTGACAGTGGTTTGGGCCCAAGCGTAATGTCGAAAATTAGTATGGAAGAGCTAGGCTTGTCTTGTACAAATGAAAATGCCAGAAGAATTCTCTCTTATAATAGTTTACAACAATCGACCATAGGTGAAGTCAAAGGCGTGACTTTGGTTTTGTGCACGCATCCTGAAATAAGGAAAACCGTTAATATTCAAGTAATTGACATGCCAGTGAGTAATTATTCAATCATCTTAGGAAGAGACTGGCAAGCTTTGACGGGTGGATACCTCTCACTCGATGGGACACATTTATCCATTCCTCGGAATGGGAAGAACATCATAGTCCTAAGGGAGGGAAGAATTTCACCATATATAAAAAGTATTACACAACATAATGTAAATTATGTTGATGAGGACTTAGGAGTGTATTCCATCTTTGTCAATGAGGAAAACACTACCTTGGAAAAAATTGACCTAGAGGATAGGATGTGGCATATGCACTTTGATGTTTCATGCTCCAACGAAGGTAATGGAGCTAGCATTATCTTGTACTCTCTTGTAGGTAAAATTCACAACTTTTCCTATAGGTTAGAGTTTTCTTGTACAAACAACATCACTGAATTTGAAGCATTATTGCTAGGAATTGAAAATGCCTATAATTTAGGTTGTGGTCACCTTACAATTTTTGGGGACTCTAAACTTGTTGTAAATATTGTACATAAAATATATTATCCAAGCAACAAGTTAATGAAAATCTACACCCAAACTGTTTGCACTTATCTCAAACTTACTATCATTTAACATCACTCATGTTAAAAGGGAATTGAATTCAATGGTTGATAGGTTAGTTGTTTTTGCAACTTCTCTTACTCGAAAACTTCTGCCACAAAGACCTGATTGCACTTTTCAATATTTGTATCATCCTCATATCCCTGACAATGTAGATTAAAGGAAGGTCTTCCCTAGTGATGAAAGCATATGTTCTTTTATACAAAATGAACCATATAAGCCCGAGATTATATCCATGGAAAACAACAAAATTCTGAAGGGATTGACCCCTTTAGAAAGTTCATTTTCATCGAGTGATGTAGGCAACAAAGAAAAACATAAAGAAGAGGAGTCAAAAAGGAAAGTGGGTGAAACCATTTCCTTGAACATTGGGACACCCGATTGTCCAAAGAATGTTATGATAGGTGCCTAATGTATTGATGAAGAAAAATTGAAATTCACTGAGTTACTTCGTGAATTTCAAGATATTTTTTCTTGTTCTTATGAGGATCTTAGTGGTTTTGATTCTGCTCTTATACAACATGCCATTCCTATCAAAGAAGTCATCAAACTGGTTAGGCAAAATCAAAGACCCATTAACCCCGCACTTGAAGAAACTATTCGGAAGGAATTGGAAAAACTATTGAAGGCTGGAATAATTTTCCTTGTTAAGTATTCTGAGTGGGTTTCCAATTTGGTTCCTGTTTGGAAAACCACTGGTCAGATCTAATTGTACATTGATTTCCATGCATTGAATAGAGAGAAAATAAAAGACCATTTTCCTCTCCCTAATATGGAAATGATTTTGCAGCAAGCTACATGGTCACGAATGATTTCCTTACTTGATGGTTTTTCTGGTTATAATCAAATCAAGGTAAAAAGGACAAATAAATACAAAACCACTTTTATTACACGTTGGGGCACATTTTCTTATGAACTCATTCCTTTTTGCTTATCTAATGAAGGTACCACTTTCCAAAGATCTATGCAGATAGATTTTGATGATCTGATCGGTAGGATTATTCATATTTATCTTGATGAATTGACTGTATATTCAAAGAACCGATTGGATCATTTTGGTCATCTTAGAAAAGTTCTCATACGATGCAGGAAATTTTACATTTCTTTAAATCCTTCTAAGTATATTTTTGGCATTATTCAGGGAAAGCCCCTTGGGAATATTGTCTCTGATTCAGGAATAAGCATATATCCCTAAAGGATTTATGTTATCCTAAATATTCTTGCTCCTACTTCCAGAAAGGAAGTTCAAGCCTTTATGGGCATCATTAACTTTGTCTGTAGGTTTGTTCTTGATTTTGTTGTAATGGTCAAACCAACTCACAATCTTATTAAGAAGGATCAATCCTTGTCTTGGAATGATGATGTCAAAAATGATTTCGTAAGGATTAAGAATGCAATCAGTTCCACATCAGTTTTGGCGAAGCAAAATTTTGAGAAATAATTTATTATATATGCTAATGCCACAGAGGAAGTAGTCTCTGCTATCCTCATACAATGTGATGACCAAGATAACAAAAAACCAGTGGATTACATGAGTCAAAGATTGTTAGATGATGAATTCAAATATTCTTATATTGAAAAACATCCATTCGCTCTTGTTAAAGCTGTGGAGAAATTTCACCACTTTATCTTAGGTAAGCACATGCTGGTAAAAGTACCTTTACCTATTATCAAGTTTTTTCTCTCACAAACTTATATTTCAAGGAAGATTTCACATTGGATTGCCAAGATCTAGGAGCATGATTTAACTATCATGTCTTCAAAAACCATTAAGGGACGTGACTTAGCCCTTCACTTGGCTCAACATGTTGAAGCAAGTGAAGAAATTGATGAACAAGATAGTCCTCTGTCAACAATGTTTTACATTGACAGTCAAATCCTTCATGTAGATGAACATCCCTGGTATAAAGATCTAGTGTATTACTTGCAAAATCAGAGGTGTCCAAATAATTTAGATACTCATCAAAGGAGAAGGCTCTGTCTTGAATCTTCCAGATATGTCATTTTAGGAGACTTCTTGTTTAGGAGATATGTTGATGGTATGTTACTTCTATGTGTAAATAATGAGGAAGCACAAAAATTGTTACAAGAAACCCATGGATCTTCAGATTCTATTGTTCATGTAGGTGGCCACTTTTCTACTAAAACTATTGCTTTTAAGATTATCAGAAAAGGGTACTATTGGCCTTCAATTTTTAGTGATTCTTATAATTTTTCAATATCTTGTGACAAGTGCCATACGTTCACTAGGAAAGAACGTATGGATGCCATGCCTTTACAACCTGCCCTTCCTGAATTTCCTTTTTCAAAATGGGGTCTGGACTTTATTAGTCCTATTAATCCTCCATCTTTAGCAGGGAAAGTTTTTATCTTGACAACCATAGACTATTTTACGAAATGGAATGAATTTGTCCAACTTAAGAATTTGCAGGATGAGAAGATTATTTCTTTCCTTGAAACTAATATATTTTCCAGATTTGGTCTTCCTTTGGAAATTATTACAGACAACGGTCCCACTTTTATTTTTTCTAAGATGAATCAGTTTCTAGCTAAAGTGGGAGTTAAACATTTTACCTCATCATCTTATTACCCTCAAGTAAATGGGCAAGCCAATTCTACTAACAAAAATCTGGTTAGAATTATCAAGAGGCTCATCAAAGATAAGCCTCGTCAATGGCACACCCTCCTCACTTATGCCCTTTGGGAAGATCTCACTACCACCAAGGTGAGCACTGGTTTCACCCCCTTTCATCTTGTTCATGGTCAAGAAGTCATTCTTCTTACCGAGCTTGAACTTTCTTATTTAAGTCTAATGCTATAGATGGATGAATTTAATTCTTATAATATTCCTCAAAGGGGCACTATTGGATTTATAAGAACAAAGGACGGTTTCCTTGGAAAACATAAAGAGAAGACATAAAATTGTTAAGAAATATTTCAATAAAAGTGGAAAAGCTATTAGATTTAAGGTAAATGAAAAATTCTTACCATGGGATTCATCTCACGCTAATAGAAGAAGGCATTCAAATTTTGAAAAGTTATGATTGGGTCCTTTTAAAATCACTTTTTTCGTGGGTGCAAATTCTTATATTCTAAAGGACTTGGAAGAGCGGTTGTTTTCCTATAGCACCAACAGTTCCCACTTAAAAAACTATGTGGAACCATCTTGAAAGTTTAAATGTTGTATGGAATTAATCTTGTATTATAGTTTGTTTTATTGCTTTGATTTTGATTTGTTGTTACTTCTTTCTACTATTTCATTCCTAATGTTTTATTTCTTTTATTGACTCCTTTTCTTGTTAGAAATAAAATTTTGAATCTTTTTTTCCATAGCGATGCTATTCTACAAGTATTGTTAATCAATAACAATCAAGTTACATAGCTATCATAATGTCTCCCCTTGAATACATCATTGAAATTGCTATCTTCTTCTAGTACTGGTGTTAGATAAGATTATTGGTTTTTTATCCCTATTTTTTGCTTTCCTTTTATTCCCTCTGCTCTGAGATTCAAAAATAGCACACCATAGTTTTTCTCCTTAAAGAAAAGAACGTTTTCACTATGATTAATTGAATGTTATGCACACAGGAATAACCCCCTCATACGTAACATTTTCCATAAGTTATTCCCTAAATCCCAAATCATATTTTCCCTTAAACCACTCACTTCCCCTGTTGCATAATCATTATGATATACATTCCTTGATATAATGTTCATCTTGTCTACGAAACCAGATTATCTGAGTTCTTAATCTGTTGGAAACATATTTCCCTGTAGAGTTGCCAGTTGTTGATGTATAAAAACACAATGATGAATATTGCTCGCAAATGATTGCCAAGCTCTATTATTTATTTATAATAATAATAAACTAGTAGGTGGGACCCCCTTGTAGACTAATGGTGTCGTGATGGATGTGTTGCACTTATATTTTTTGTTTGTTGTTATGATGATGCCATCACAGTCTTCTACAATTGATGATTCAAGTCATGGTTCTAATCATTATGACAACATAAGATGGTTGGTTGATTGTTGCATGGCTATATGGTTTTGATGGTCACTCACAAATTATGGTTTTACTATGGATAAAAGGATTATTTTTAGTTTTGTTTGACATTGCAATTAAGCATGGATTAATTATTTTACATATGATTTTATACAAGGGGATGATATGAGAGTTCTTCTAAAAAAAAGGACTATATACAAGCCCAAATGTTATGTATTATTGTGACAATGAAGGATGCATAAACCCTTGCTTCTATAGATATGCTCTTTGTTAAAATATATATGATTCATATGGGGTGACGTTATAGCATATGGTTATTGTTTTTTTTAAAGAAAGGGTTGACAATACTTTGGGTGGCACACTATGCAATGGGATATAGCAATGAAATATATGGTTGATTTAATGGTTAGTGTCATGTTGAGTTGGTTGGCTTGTACATTGAATTGAATGAAGTTGGGGAACGAAGCGACATGCATTTATTGCACATCACTCAAACAACCCTCAAGTCCCGTCACCCTAGCCATACATGCATTTGGTTTTTTGGCTCTGGTGGTTGTTGATGCTCCGCAATTTTTGGTTGTGAAGGAAGATAGAGTCTAATTCTCTCCCTCGAGCAAGCTTTTCCAGGTATGGTTCCTTATTTTTCCATCCATGATGGTTCCTCTACGTTATGAATCAAATTTTGGCTCAAAATTGCTTGAGGTCTGTGTTTTTCTTAAGTTTTTGGACTGTGTATCAGTGTTGTGTCCATGGGTTCTTCTTGTGAATATTCTAGATGGTTAGGATTTTAAAGAAAGAAGAAAGGTTATTCCTTGTTGTGTGTAGTCTGTGCATGGGTTTATTGGTTAAATCACAAAAAGGCATGTTCTGTTAGCTTGGGGTTTTTGGTTTGGTTCTCTGTGGAACTTATGTATAGTTTAGCAAGCTCTGAGCTTTGCACATGGGTTTTACAACCAGTCTTGGTGTTAAGTGTTGCCACTCCTTTTGTCTCTATGGTTGATGTTTTTCGATTCTCTGGGTTGCAATGTGAACTGTTAAGAGTTGGAGTGTTTCTTTCCATGTCTTAGCTGAGCCCCGAGCTATTATGTATCAAGGAGTTTCACTCATTATCATTGTTGTTTGGAAGCATTGCACAATCAGGTTTAGTATCACCTAGATCTTTAATGGAATCTTTATATGTGCTTTGGTCGGCCATGGGTTGTGCTTGGGAATTCTCTTTACATTTCTTTTAAGATTTTGTTTCGACTCATTCTTCGTTGAGGGTGGTTGATTTTCATTTGATAACCCTCATTGTTAAGAATATTGTTAAAATTTATGTGTCTCTGGTGAATTTGAAAAGGGCACGAGTTGTCTGTGTCTTCGAGGACTTGTCCCTTGATTAAGACATTTGTTATTACTTTTTGTGTGTTGTGTTTAAACCCTAATAACAATCTTGATATCGTTGCAAATCAAGTCGAAGGTAAAGAGAATTATTTTTTTTCTTGGTCGATTGGGCACGATTTGTCTCTATCTCTCGTTGGGAAATTTTTAAAAGAAGTTTGTACATGTTAAATTTACAAGAAGCTTAAGCTTAGAGTTGCATGTTATTGGTTGAATGTTACTTCGAATCAATACTTATGTTGATTATATTAGATGAACACCTGTGTGTGATTGGATTGGGGCCCAATCATGAGTTTTAATGCCCAGTTGATTATGTCGAATAGTGTTTGGAAAATCGACAGATGGTGGTTAATATTGGACCTATTCTTATTGGAGTTTAAGGAATAAATATTGGAATATGAATGTATTTGGCTCGATGAATCGTTATGTTTATCATATAAATGGAAATGTTGTTATCATGATTGTTATATAAATATTATATAGATGCAAGGGCTATTGTAATTGAGTATTTCTGGGCATATGAATTTTATTTTGAAGTCAACAAGCAATATGTAAAAGAAGTGACAGTTTATATGGTGGTCTAAATAGAGTTATGTTAAATTGTTTGATTTGATTGATTTTTATATGAACAATTTCCATATTACATCCATGTCATGCTACCACATTTTCGCTCATTATATCCCTGTCATAATCCCAATTTCATTTTAACAAGCCCTGTTCTATAAAATAAATTAAAAAACTTTGCATAGCAGTGACAAAGGATATGACACAGTAATGGTTGGTAACTGATATTTTTGGTATTTGATTGCACAATTAAATTATTTTATTTATTGTTGGGAAGTACTTGTGTAATTTTCCCCTCTCATTATATCACTTTTCCTCTCATTACACTCCTTCCAGATGTCCCATGAACCCTATCTACCCCGTGCTCACTTGGAAATTATTAAATGATTTCTTATGGATGGATTTGCATGGGTCTTGTGTCAACTCTTGAGTCAAAAATTATTTCATGCAAGCAGAATGTCATGTATGGTCTGTTAAGGGCTAGTTAATTATTAATTGTTGCATATAGGATGAGTTTCTTGAACAGGGGAAGCCATGGTAGAAATAACATAGGAAGAGGTAATTTGAACAGAGGGACTAGAAGGCCTAGATTCTCCATTCATTTTGATGTTGACCCCCATGAACTAAACCAGCTATTCCAGGATGGGTTATTTAACTGGATCGGGCAAGGAATAGTACAAACTCGACCAAAGAGACCCCCCTTTCAGCCTCAAAACATCCCTGGTATTCATGTGCCTCCTCATGTGTCCTTACAACCAAAAGTCCCTGCAAATGATGTATGGCAAGAGATTGTCAATCGGGTTGTCTCTCACAATCATGGTTGGCCCAATTTGTCATTACCTCCTCCACCACCTGTAAATCCTAATATTCAAATTTCCCCTGTGCATTCACCTGTTCAATCCTCTCATACTATTAAAAATCTCAAAACTAATGTCCCCCATGTGCAAAATAAAGGAAAATCTATTGCCTCCCCTTCCTCTCCTTGAAATGACTCTTCAAAATCCGTGTCCTCCCGTATGCATCTGAAGGATGATTTTTCCCATGTTGTTAGTGAAATACAACCTCAAGGTTCAAATCAACCTAAGGCTAGTTCCATGAAGTCAAATGGGAACAACAATGATAAAGGAAGGATTGCCTCTTAGAGTGGTAAGTATGTATTTGAATTTATGTATTTTTATGATTGAGTTGTTGAAGACAGTGGTCTGCAGAAAGTTTGGACAATAAGATATTTTTTGGGGATAATGTGCATTATGTGGATATTTACATATCTTTGGATATGATTTGAATTATTTATGATATTTAAATATTCAAATTTTGAAGGTATTTAAGGGAGTTACAAGGTGGCATGTGTTTAAATGATTATCCAATTGTGTTTTATTTTATAATTTGAAAAGAATAAAAAAAGGCAGTCACAAGGGGTCCCACCTACCTAGTTATTATTAAATAAAGACCCTTAACTATTATTATTATTATTATCTATCCTAAACTAAATTAGTTAAGTTAAACTAACTTAACTAAAGAAAGTAGTTGAACTACTTCAACTTATTTGGAAGGCATAAAAGATAAATGAGAAGAAGAAACAAGGGGAGAATAGAAGGAGAAAGCAATACTAAGGTTTTCTCTTTTGTTTTCATGAGATAGTTTCAGTTTTCATTCATTCTTGGGTTCATTCAAATCCTAATTCTCTTTTTGATAGTAGGGTCCTATTGTATACAACAAGGTTTAGAACCGAACCAAATCATTCAAATGATTGTTTTAGAGGTGTTGATCTATCTTTGATAGTCTGTGTATACTTGTCTATTTATGGATTAAGTTTCATAGCTGATAAAGGATATTGTACAAGGTCAAATTGGCAGCAGTTTGTGGTAATATGATACAAATTATGAAGTTCAGTTTTTACTTCTTGTCAGATTCCTTTTGTGTGTTTTTCATCGAGGATCTCTAAACTAGACTTTGGTCCATTCCCTCACAGGGGTTTTGTAAAAATAAGAACACTTTTGATTTCTTGGAATGAAATAAAGAAGATTATTATTTTGTCTCATTTGTGTGTACCAATGACTTGGTTACTTTTTCTTTTTGATCTCCGCATTTACTTTTTGTAATATGTATATTTTTCATAAACTTATATAAAAAAAAACGTTATTTTGTAACATTCTTTTCATAATAAAAATCATCCTAAACTCTTGTAATTAATACTTGTGTATTGGGAAAATATTTTTGAGGATATAAAACATAGGGTGATATTCCTGACTATCTTGTCTTAGCCAAGAAAGATTTGAAAATGCTTGAGTAAGATAATTTATATATTTTCCTCAACATTCTGCATACTAACAATCAAATTCATTTGCTTAAGAAGGAAATACCATTCCTCCCAGTTTGGCGCAATAGGAAATTGGTCTTCCTTATGGGCTTATAACACTGTCATATCCAATACCCTTTTCTTCCTACAACTTCAACATCCCTCAGCCAAACAAATTGTTAGTTTTCATGCACTTTATATTTTCAAAACCATGCATACTAACAGTCCAAGTTATTTTCATCTACTCAAGTGTAACACCCCAATTTTAGAACCCTCATTTTTAATAATGTATTGCTACAATGTTGAGAGGCCAGAGTGCCCAAACAATTATTAAAAGGCCAGTGTGCCCAAGACATGTAATTTTTTTATCATTATTAATAATAACTACATCGTTGGCTACTAGACAAACAAGGACTAAAGTTATAGGTGTTACACATGAAATTTGCACACCTAGGTACCTCTCCCTAAGTGTTGTAAAGTGTCGTATAAGTGTCACATACACCTTGATACCATGGAATAACCTATGTCACAATCCCTAGTCAATATGGAGGAGGGATATATTACATGAAGGAAAAAATACTAAGTACACATGAATTATTATTAATATTCATGGAAAAGAAATTGATTAAGTGAGAGAATCAAGTGCACATGAATTAGTATTAATATTCATGAAAAAGGAAGTAATTAAGTGTAAGAATCCACCTCACATTTGGTTTCCTATTTTTTAGGTAAGGTGGAGGATCTCATGGAAGGTTGAAATATTTCCTCCTTAAAATCCTTGAGAGATATTTCCTCCCCAGAATCCTTAAGAGATATTTTCTCCCTAAATATCTTAGAGATCCTTTTCTTAGTGGATCTGATGAGAGATCCTCTCCATGGTGGTTAAGTCTCCAAATCTTATATAATGAGGGATTTCCATGGAGGAAGGGGGGAATGGAGATTGAGAATTATACCAAACTTATGATCTCATGAGTGGTATGTCATTTGGAGTATCAACATTCTGTGTGTGGAATATTTAAGCAAGGGTTTGGACAAGGAGAGCTTGGTGAAGTTGTTGCACTACATCCATGGCTGTAAGTAACACTTTGTTCTCATCAATATAATCAATGCTTGGCATGTTTCTTTCAAACTTGTACTTGTTCCATATAAGTTTGTCTACAGTAGATGGATCTATGTTTTAGCTAATCTCATTAGAGTAGGAAGTTGTTTGTASTTTYGTTTGTCTTACAGGATCTACCAAAGAGCTCAAGATYGAAGCAYGTCCTGGACCTYGCAGGGACAAAAKATGTTCATAAGGTACATGCTTTCCTCATTCTATTTTGTTCATCARCTTGTTTAGATCCAAAAGGAAGTCAGTGTCCATGTTAATCATTTTCTKTCTTAGAGTTAAGAGTCTAGCTCTCAAGAGGGAATCTGCCTGTCCGCAGGGAGATTTTCCTACAACAATAGGGGGCTACRATTCCACAAGAGAGGAGGCTTGAGGGGCCAAGTTTTTATTCCTATGTTAATTCTCCTTTTTGTCTAAGGGATGGGATCAATTACATGAGCTTCTTGTGGAAGGCTAGGAGGTTCTTGATTTCCCCAAGAAGTTACTTAAACCTGCCTATGGTCTAATGGGGGGTTTTGGTTGATGCCTTGTTCATTGATTCCCTGTACACACACTCATTTTTCCCTCACGCACTCCCATGCATGAATTTACCCATCCATTGATCCATCCTCACCTACATCTTGGATTGGTAAAGGGAATTGAGTTGCTGAAGAATTAGCCACGGGATAGTTGGTTGTAGTGGTCGCTGGTGTGATCCAACCGTGACCTAGGGCCTACATGTATGAAATGCATTAGCATGTGCCCTGTTTTTCTCACAACTGCAAGTCATAAGAGTTCCATCATTGATATTCTGGACCAGCTGTGCTAGAGGCCCTGTAAAATAAGGAGAAGCACTGCCTAAGGGACTGTGTGCCAGAGAAGGGTGGAGGTCCATTCTCTTGGGAAGTATAGGCTACGTAGAAGAGATTTGGGTACTTGGATTGTTGTGGGTGTTGGGAAACCTATGAGATCTTGAGAGCCGACTAGTTTGGGAACCCAAGTACACTCTGGAACTGTCCTTGTGGATTCATAGCCCTGGATCAGAGGTGACACTGTTGTTGAGATTTGGAGTAGTGGTGTCTATAGTTGGGTGGAACATCCTTGGTCTGAAGCCAGTTGGTGTCATCTTATAAAAAGATAAGTGTTATCTGTTGTGATATTATTATATGTGTATGAATGTATTTTGTTGTGTATTTAATTATCATTTAATTGAATCTTTAGAATATGCATGCTTGCTAGTTATTGTTGGGCATGTCGTTAAATATATTTTTTTATGCATCCTTAAATAGTGAAAAAGGTATCGGTAACAAAAGTAAGTTCAAGGGTGGGCTTATAGTAGCATACCTTAGCCTGTGGGTAGCTGGGGATGTTACAGATTGGTATCAGAGCTTCTGGTTGAAACATCGGGCCAGTATGGGTTGGGTCTGTTGGTTAGAGCCTCGTGGTCGAGATCGAACTCTGACCGCAAAGTTGAAAATATCAGGAGGAATGGAATTGCAAAATCTACGTAGGAGTTGGATCATCAGAGATCCATTGTAAGGAGTTTGAGGGATCATGACCATCCCCCTTCAAATTCGAGAGTGATCGTCGTTGTAGGATCAAGAGAGATCCAACATCGTTGGATAGGAGGACAGATGAACATGGTTCATTCGATGTTAGGTCTCGAACATTGAAACTTTGTATGGACAAAGTAGTTTGGGGCTATCCATTGTTAAGAAGAGACAGGTGGCGCGAGATCTAGAACTCTAGAATTTTTTGGACGAGGAGGAGGTGAAATAGACAAAGTAGATCCTGACTGTCGATCACCAAGAGGCACTTGTCAACAGATTAGTAACTCTGGAGAAATATTTTCGAGAGATTTTAAGATTGAAATTTGAAACTGCTGAAGCCCGGAGAGTCGAAGAGTCGAAGTAAATCTCGATCGCCTTCAATCGCCCAATCATCCAGAGTAGATATGAGCTTCCAGATCATCCAAGGTAAATCTCAAGCGTCATATTATTCGAGGTGAATCTAGGTCATCTGATCTAGAAGATACGTGGCGTAAATCCATGAATTTTGGGTGAAGGCCTGAAGTAAGCCTCAACCATTGATATGTAGGAGGACATGCGTCAACCGATCGTGTGCTCTGGATAAAACACTCTAAGAAAAATTGATCGAGTGGGAGGTTTGAAGTTTGAGACTTCTAAAACCCAAAGACTGAAAGGATCTCATCCATTGATCTATCGAGAGCCACGCATCGCCAGATCCAGGGCTTCGGATAAATCTAGTGGGGCCAGATAAGTTTTTAATTTTGATATTTCCAGTCTTTGGATTCATGAATAAGTCATAGTCGTCGATCTACAAGAGACATGCGTCAGTAGATCGCGAACTTTGGAAAAAAATGTTTCAAAAAAAATGTTGAGGTTTGAGATTTTCCTAAGTCCGAAGTCCCAAAGTAAAAAATAGCCATCGGATTAAGGGAGACATGTGGTGGAGATCTGTGGACTTTGGTTGAAGACCCGAAGTGAATCTCGGTCATCCGATCCAGGAGGAAACATGGTGACAGATTGGTGAGAGTTGAGGGAAGGAGGGATAAGGGCCAAATTGGTTGTCTTCGAGACAACATTGTCTTGAAAATGCTTGAGTAAGATAATTCATATATTTTCCTCAACAATGTGAATACTAACAATCAAGTGTAACACCCCAAGTTTCGAACCTCATTTTTAATAATGTATTGTTACAATGTTGAGAGGCCAGAGTGCCCACAATTATTAAAATATCACTCTACCCAAGACATGTAATGTTTTTATCATTATTAATAATAACTACATGTAAAGAGGACGAGGACTGTTGATTTGGTCCTAGCTGAAATTTCTGAAGTCCCAAAGCTCTAGACAAGCGCTTTTTTAGCTGAGAGCAGGGTCATGGCCATGGTCATATGCATATTGAGAGTTGAGGGAAGGAGAGTTAAGGGCCAAATTGGTTGTCTTTGAGACAACATTGTCTAGAAAATTCTTGAGTAAGATAATTCATATATTTTCCTCAACATTGTGCATACTAACAATCAAATTCATTTTCTTAAGAAGGGCTAAATTGGTTGTCTACTCAAGTGTAACAACCCAAGTTTTCAACCCTCATATTTAATAATGTATTGTTACAATGTTGAGAAGCCAGAGTGCCCAAACAATTATTAAAAGGCCAGTGTGCCCAAGACATGTAATGCATTTATCATTATTAATAATAACTACATCATTGGCTTCTATATGGACAAGGACTAGATTTATAGGGGGCTATGATTCCACAAGAGAGGGGGCTTAAGGGGCCAAGTGTTTATTCTTATATTAATTCACCTTTTTGTCTAAGGGAGGGGATCGGTTACGTGAGATTATTGGGGAAGGCTAGGAGGTTCTTGATTTCCCCACGAAGATACTTAAGCCCGCCTCTAGTCTGATGGGGATCTTTGACTGATGGCTTCTTCATTGATTACCTGTACACACACTCATTTTTCCCTCACGCACTCCCATGCACACATTTACCCATCCATTGATCCATCCTCACCTACATCTTCGCTTGGTAAAGGGAACCAAGATGCTGAAGAATTATCCATGGGATAGTTGGTTGTAGTGTTCATTGGTGTTATCCAGCTGTGAATTGGGGCCTACATGTCTAAAATGCATTGGCATGTGCCCTATTTTTCTCACAATGTGAGTCCTGAGAGTTCCAGCATTGAGATTCTGGACCAGCTGTGTTGGAGGCCCTGTAAAATAAGGAGAAGGACTACTCAAGGTACTATGTGGCAGAGAAGGGTGGAGGTCCATTCTCTTGGGTGTTATAGGCTGGGTAGAAGAGAGCTGGGTGCTTGGATTGTTGTGGGTGTTGGGAAATCTGTGAGAGCTTGAGAGCTTACTGGTTTGGGAACCCAAGTACAATCTGGAACTGTCCTTGTGGATTCATAGCCCTGGCTCGGGGCTGACACTATTGTTGAGATTTGGAGTAGTGGTGTCTATAGTTGGGTGGAACGTCCTTGGTCTGTAGCCAATTGGTGTCACCTGATATAAAGATAAGTGTTATCTGTTGTGATATTATTATCTATGTATGAATGTATTCCACTGTGTATTTAATTATCGTTTAATTGAATCTTTAGAATATGCATGCTTATTGGTTATTGTTATGCATGTCATTAAATCTTTTCTTTTATGCATCCTTAAATAGTGAAAAAGGTATCGGTAACAGAAGGAAGTTCAAGGGTGGGCTTGCAGGTAGCATACCTCAACCTGTGGGTGGTTAGGGATGTTACAGAATGGTATTAGACCTTCTGGTTGAAACACTGGGCCGATATGGGTCAGGTCTATTGGTCAGAGCCTCGTGGTCGAGATCAAACTCTGACCATGAAGTTGAATATCTTAGGAGGAATGACATTGCAGAATCTACACAGGAGTTGGATCGTCAGAGATCCATTGTAAGGAGTTTGAGGGATCATGACCGTCCCCCTTCGAATTAGGGAGCGATCGTCATTATAGGATCAGGAGAGATCCAGGATCATTCGATAGGACGACAGGTGAACAAGGGTCACCTGATGTTAGGTCTTGAAAATTGAAACTTCATATAGCCTAAGTAGTTTGGGGTCATCAATCGTCAAGAAGAGATAGGTGGCGCGAGATCCACAACTCCAGAATTTTTTGGATGAGGAAGAGGTGAAATATTTGGAGTAGATCATGATCATCAATCACCGAGAGGTACTTGTCAACAGATCAATAACTCTAGAGAAATTTGTTCGAGAGGTTTTAGGAATGATATTTGAAAATCCTGAAGCCCAGAGAGTCGAAGAACCAAAGTAAATCTCAACCATCCGATCATCTGGAGTATATCTTAGCTGCCAGATCATCCGAGGTAAATCTCAAGCATCAGATCATCCAAGGTGAATCTAGGTCATTCGATCCAAAAGAAACGTGGCATAAATCTTTGGATTTCGGGTGAAGGCCCGAAGTAAGCCTCAAATGTTGATATGTAGGAGGACACATGTCAACCAATCGTGTGCTCCAGATAAAATGATCCCAAAAAAAGTGAACGAGGGGGAGGTTTGAAGTTTGAGACTTCTGAAACCCAAAGACCCAAAAGGATCTCAACCATTGATCCATTGAGAGCCACGTGTCGCCAGATCTAGGGCTTCAGATAAAAATCAATGGGGCCAAATAAGTTTTGAAGTTTGATATTTCTAGAGTCCAGAGTCCTGAAGAAATCGTAGTCGTCGGTCCATGGGAGACACACGTCAATAGATCGCAAACTTCAGATAAAAACATTTCAAAAAAAAAAGTTGAGGTTTGAGATTTTCCGAAGTCCGGAGCCCTGAAGTAAAACATAGTCATCGAATTAAGGGAGACACGTGGTGGAGATCTGTGGACTCCGAGTGAATACCTAGAGTGAATCTTGGTCGTCTGATCCAGGAGGACACATGACGATAGATTTTCTAGTTTAGGAATTTGGATTTTGGGAGAATTGGAAGTGTGCTAGTATGAAAAATCCCGAAGTCCCAAAGCCAAAAGAGTCAAAGTGGTGAGGCATGATGAAATCACCTGGAGGTGATGTGGACCCCAAAAATTATGAAGTGACATGGCTTGCAGATGTCACGTGGGATGACGTGGACACATGGGATGTGTGCCACATGTCAGTAAGATTTGAGCATTTTGAATATTGAAAAATCGATTAGAACGTGACACATGGTGACATGTCGTGCAGTCCATAGACTAGGCACTCCAGAAGGGAAAGATGTGATAGGTTGCATTGGGTCGAAAACTCCCGAAGGCCCAAAGGACGGAGCACTTATCGATCGTTGATTCCATAAAACACATGTTGAAGGATTGTCGACTTCGGGAGAAAGTGCAGGAGAGAAGTTTGAAACTTTCGAAGCCCAAAGAGTTGAAGTGATTCATAGCCATTGATATATAGGAGGACACCCATCGACAGATCATGAACTCCAAGTAAAAGTGTTTCGGGAGGAGGCAAGCGGGAAAATTTGATACCCCTGAAGCACAGAGTCCCGAAGTGGATCTCGATCGTTGATTGTGAAAGAGGAAGAGGACCATTGATCGGGTCCTAGCTGAAAGTTTCGAAGTCCCAAAGATATGGAAAATCACTTTTTCAGCTGAGCGCAGGGTCATGGTCATGGTCATATGAAGATTGAGAGTTGAGGGAAGGAGGGATAAGGGACAAATTGGTTGTCTTCAAGACAGAAAAGTGCTAAGGAAGGATTTAGCCGTGGTTTCTATTCATGGTCACCTAGGAAGGTGGTTTGAAGGAAGCACCTGCATAGGAGGAAATTATGTGTCAGCCAAGGAAAACATGGCATTGTTATTTTCAAAGAATGGGGATATGATCTCCATGAGCAAAAAAAAAAAAAGAGGCTTGTAGCATGGTTTGGCAATTTTGTTTATCATATGCGTAATTCTAACAAAATGGTCGCTTGCACATTTTGCAGAATTAAGGGGCTTAAGAACATCATCTCATGATGCGTATTGAGAAAATGGATGAAGGCGAGGGAGACTCCAGTCATGATAAGGAGGCTGAAGGCCAGAATACCATAGTTGGTAATGTAGAGACAGATTTCAATGGATGCAAGGAAAAAGGAGAGCAGGAAATGTTAATAAAAATGGTAAGAATCCTGAAGATGGAAGTGTAGAGCTACAAAGCAGACAACGAGAGACTGATGAGAGAGAAAATTCAAATAAATGATCGAGTGTTGCATATCTTAAATCATTTTCAGAGGAAAACGAAGAAGGGATCAAACTCAAGACAAGAGGAAGAATGCAGGTATCATGAAAGAAGAGATGATCATGGAAGAGTTGGTTGTTGGGCTCTAAAGATGTCCTAAAACAACCTTAGTTTTAACATTAATTTATCAATCCAAGGATTCGTATTTTATCTCAAGAACATCAGCAAAGTCTATGCAGATAGCTTGTAGAGGCTAAAATCACGTAGCTAAAGAAAACTTGAGTTTATCCACAATCAAGTTCCTCAAATGTTCATTTAAAGATTCTAAGATTAAGATATTACTTAACAGAATTGAAATCTAATTGCTAACATTTTGTGAATGAAAATGAACTAGCTAGCCTGCTAAATTCATTTAACTAAACAACAATGCTTGAATTTGAGTAAAGACTTTCAGAATTGACTATTAACTAGGAATTGAATTGTTGGAAAGGAAACAGTGAACTATTCTAATAGAAAGAAATTGCAATTGTAATCTAATCATAAGGAACAAAAATCATAACTGAATGGAAATGAAAAACAATTGTGACTTTAAATGAAAGGAACGACAATTGTAACCTATTCGAAAGGAACAACTAATGCGAATCTTAAGTAAAAGGAACAACGCGTAGGAAAATGTGAGGAACTGTCAAGAAGAAAACTACAGTAATCATTGACACTCAAGAGAGATATCTATCTTTTGTATGCAAACTGTATGAAATCATTAGCATGCTTATGCATTTGTCTTAACTATTGTGAAAGGGAATTGAATCATAAAATAGAAATCAAACTGATACAATTACAGCTAAAACAGTAGCTCCTTTACACTGGGCCCTTGGTCCTTAGAAGCACTGCTACGAGAAACTCAGTATATAGAAATGGTAAAAATGATCAAATATTTTATAAACTTCATAACTGGTATATCATTCACAAAAACAACTTCTGTAGAGTAACTCTGAGTCTAAATACTTGAACATAATTCTTAGATTGTCTTTTAGGATCTATTATCCTCTATATATTCAATAATCTGAGTAAATCAATCCATCGTGAGGATTGAAAGATCCTCAGGATTGCTTTACTATTATAAAGTTACAATATAGGAAACTAAATCATCTTTAAAATTGATTTTGCGCCAAAAGTCCTTAATCTCCAATGGCTCACGCATTTTCAAGATATCCTTTGCTATTTCATCTTTGAAAATATTTAACCAATCCTATAACAAAATCAAACAATTCAAACCGTATTTTAGAATTTATTCATCATGAATTCAGTAATATCACTAGAATACATATTAATCATTTTCTATTCTATTTATCCCTAATTAACATAAAAGTCACTCAGGATTGTATCACAAACTGTGTGAATACAGAGGATATTTGTACGGTTTTCATAACCCAACATACCCCCCGGCTTACCTTCCTGCATGTCCTCATGCAAGATGAGATCTTACATGTAAAGCAGTGATTATGTAAGGAGGGAAAGTTGGTTCACCAGGTCTCCTGAACCCATTACTTCTTTTGAGATCTTCAAAAGTAGCATCCTCCCTTTTCTTGGTAATTTGATAATCCTTCTGGTAACTTTCTGGAGGAAACCAGAGGATTATGGATCATACCTACATCCAATCCAAGAATTTCCTTCCTCCAGGAAAACCTTTCTACTCTGTAGGTAGTTGCAAATAAATTCCTGAACCTGAAGGGCTCCCTAGATTTGACTTCATTGGAGGATGCATCCCATCTCACCTTAGAAGCAGTAAGAGCTTCTTCTTTGAGTTCTATAAATTATATGATTCTTGAATGGATAACCTATCGATGTATGGGGGCTAGACAATCTTTGAACCCCCCCTCTTCATAAAGGTTCTATGTTGCATAATTGCTGGAAAGGACTTGAGGGGTTCTCCTCTTAACCAGAGATCTAACCTTGTTTCCCTCTTTATAAAATTCTTGTGAGCCTTGCCCCATATAAATTGGTTCTTAGTAAAGGACAAGAATGCATGGAACTAAATGTCTCCAATAAAGGGAACAGGGTTATTTTTCTTGTCATCTTCCAAAATGAAATTATGGAAGTATAATTCACATAGAAAATACTTCACCTTTTCTTCCTGCTCTCTAAAACATGAAATGAACTTAGGGACAATGGAAAATGTAATCGGCTTACCTGCTCTGATGG
>ML799041.1:8971-31876 GCA_009831015.1 Picea engelmannii | reverse complement strand
TTTCAATTACAAAGCGTGTGTTTTCTTTAGAATTGTTTAGGGAAAGATCAGATTTCTTCTGAATAGTTATCTTTAAAAGAAAACTTTTAGTTTGGGTTTCTTTGTTTTAACAAAGTTCATTATTTCTTTTAGTGAAATTTTTGAAACAAAAGGATTTAATTTCTTTCTTTATATTAGATTGGGGGCATCCTTGCATTTGAAGTAGCAGAATTGCATGATTCTTGGCATTTTTTGATTCGTGCATTGGTGTACAGTACCTTTTTTCTCATTTCTTGAGAATCTTGATATTGATGAGTTTAATATATTTTGGGACATTGTGTATATGGGAATGATAAATGTTTTCTCCTTCTCGTAGCATAGATTTCATCGAAATGAAAAGATTGCATATTCATCTCTTTGCATAACTTTTTAGTCAGTCAAAACACCATATTGTCCATGCCATTTTCCTTTTGAGTAACAACAACCATAAAATAAAGCGCTTATAAAAATTGTTTAGACAATTTTATATTTTCTGGTAGCAAACCTACACTAGATTAGTCGTAGGGATTTGGAATATGTGTGAAAGATAACTTTCCAAATATACAAACAAACATAGTATCTTGTGATAGGGAGAGTTAAATCCACTTACTACATTTTCTCCTAGGAATCCCTTCTAACACAAGGGTCAATCACAAGGTCGCATTGAGACTGGAAAAGTTACTCACCCTGCTTTGTTGGTCTTAGTGTAGAGATTACGTGTATTATGGGGGTCGCTTGAGAGGTATACCCACAATGATGAGTGGAATCCTTTCAAGTTGATTTTGGGCTAGATACCCTACCTTTGCATGTGGATTGGACTATCGATTGTTTCCCCAGGAATCGTTGTAGTGATTGGAAACCTTAGTGGCCTATATCTTTAGGGTATTTACACAAGGTGACTATGGAGGGGCAAGTATTCACAGTACCTGGAATCGACATTGGCCAAACTCACTAGGGCTCCTTGGAGGGTATACCCACAATTATGTGTGGGAGCTTGAACCAGGGTGTAAGTCTATTAAGCAGATTGTCAACGTAACTTTTCCACCTGCTCTATCTCATCCCCTTCTTACATTGTTCTCACGACATTGGATTTCATCACCAACTAGTGTGCTCATTATCAGAAGGTTTTGTTTGCTTGCTTGCTTACTAGATTTTTAGCGTGTGATGTTTGTTCTCCCTAGTGGACTCTAGATTGGATTTTTTTTTTTAATGGCATCACTTCCTGAAATGACCAATGAAGGAACCTCTTCTCCAGGGGAACCTTTTGTTTTTTCTTCTTACAGAAACATTGGTCCTCCTCACATCGCTACTTTGAGCCTTCTAGGTCTCACAATTGGATTATCAGTATCGTTGTTTTCCACTCAGGTAATCCTAAATGCGGTAAGTTCTTCGGTCGTAAGCACTTTCCCCCAAGAGCATCAGCCTCATGTTGATCCTTCACCTTCTTCACCAGTAAGGTCTTCTTCGCCTTCTTCACTTTCAAGTTCGCCTTCCATTACATCTTCTTCATCAAGTGAAAGTTTTGAATCTAGTAACCCGGTGAATAAGAAGAAGAAGAAAAGGAACAATAAGAAAAAGAAAGATAAACAAGGGTCAAAACCTCCAACCACTGTCAAACATGTTGGAAAACAACCAGTTACTGTTAATCATGTTGAGAGTGTTGATGATGTCAAGATTACCCAAACAACTAGTAAGCCCAAGTACCCTTGCAGGCTTTGTAGGGTAGCCATCTTCTTAAGGATTTCCCTGGTCTATCCAAGGTTATAGAAATATGGTCTACACACCCTGACCAATCCATGTCGTCAGCCTCTGAACAACATGTTGATGATCTCCCATCAATTAGTCATGATACCATTGGGAAGAAGAAAAGTAGAGTCAAGTTGCCATGCATGTTATGAAAAGGGAGTCATCTAACTGACCTTTGCCCTCATATGGATGAAGCCTCGAAATTCCTAGAAGACATGACTATTTCACAGCCTCAACTTCCAGCTGCTTATCGCAAGATTTCTCTCAACCCACCTATAATTGATGGAATGATCAATATGATCCCATCCCCGGTCGATCCCACTCTCCCTTTAGAGAGTGTTAACAAAGTGGTTGATCCGATCCCATCGTCGGTTGATCCCACTCTCCCTTTAGAGAGTGTTAACAAAGTGGTTTATATAATCCCATCGTTTATCGACCCCATTCTCCCCTTGGAGAATGAAACCCAAATGGTCGATCTGATCTCTCCATCGGTCGATCCTACTCTCCTTCTAGAGATTAAACCCAATACTTCCCATGTTTTTCTCATTGATACAGAATCTACCATGCTGGGGGCTATTCCTCCTTGTCCCATGAAACCCCCTCCAAGTAATGAGGCCATCCATTTTGATTGGGGTGTGCTAACTGGACCTCATCTTCCCTCTCACATTCCTTTCCAGATTACAGTATAGGTTTGTGGTCGAGACATTCCTCATACACTAATAGATGAAGGTGCATCCATTAGTATTTTGTCCTCTTTTGCTTGGCAAGCTTTGGGTTGTCCTCCACTTGCACCGGTTACGCAGAATCTATTAGCTTTTAACAAAAGAACCAGTCAACCTTTAGGGACCCTTCCTCAGTTTCCTGTAACTTTGGGAGGGAAAACTGTCTTTATTGATGTCATGGTCATCCAAGAACCGTTGGATTTCACTTTACTCCTTGGAAGAGATTATGTCTATGCCATGAAATCTATTGTGTCTACTCTTTTTCGTGAGATATCTTTCCCTCACGATGGACGAGTTGTGACTGTTGATCAACTTTCATTCATTGACCCCGACTGGATTGCCTCCCTAAATGGTTCTTATATGAAGACGGTATATCCCCTGCCACAGGTCAATTATGTGGCGCTGTCTCCCATGGCTTCAACTTCTGATGACTTAGATCTAGCAGTTGACATGGTGATCTCTTCGATAGGGTTGTTAGAGCCTGGTCTCTTTACTCATTTCACAACCCTTGACATGGTGTCCTTCCAAAGTGTGTTTCTTCCTTCCAATGAAGACCTCTTGAAATCCATGACCGAGTTTTGTCCCTTGAAATGGTGTCATTCTGGAGAATTGTCCTCTTGGAATCCATGATCAAGAAGAGAGACTTCTGAGGATAGTTTTTGCGTCTCTGAGGAAACCTCGTTAAAAAATGAAACAAAGGTCTTTCAGCATGGTTTTCTGATTTCAAGCTCATTAAAAAATGAAACCACTTATGAGGATAGTTTTTTTGTCTCTATGGAAACCTAATTAAAAAATGAAACAGAGGTTACGAGCATAGTTCCCGTTTCTATGTCAAGCTCGTTAAAAATGAAACAGTGGTCTTGGGATTATACCTAGAGTCATGAGCATAGTTATTTTCATGTGTCAAGCTCATTAAAAAATGAAACAACTTCCCCCTGTCTTTTTGAGTCAAGTCCTACATCTAGTATTTGAAGCTTCATTTCATTCATATTTGCAGTTGGATGAAACAAAGCTTGGGGGACATTGCTTACAGCCTCTGGACTTCATGCTAAAGTTGAGCCACTAGCTTCTTAAGTTGGGGGATAAGTACCAACCATACATGTGTTATGCGTTGGGAATTCCAAGCATAGTTTTTCTCTGGTTCAAGCTTGTGTAAAAATGAAACCACTTACCACAAGCATAATTTCCTCTGGTTCAAGCTTGTGTAAAAATGAAACCACTTACCACAAGCATAATTTTCTTCTGGTTCAAGCTTGTGTAAAAATGAAACCAAGTCCAAGCATAGTTTTGTTTTGTTTTAAAGCTTGCGTAAAAATGAAAACAATCCTGATCTTAGTCTTTGTTCTTTCTCATGCTCGTAAATCAATGAGAATGTAACCGAGTATACTTTTATCACTTTTTCGGACTCATATAGGTTATATGAAAAAGGAACCCCCTGGAGTTCCCTTTAAGCTCTTTTTAGACTCTCTAAACATGAAAAGATTGTTGAGTGATCTTGTTCTTTTCATGCTCGTAAAAGTATTTGAAGAAAATGTTTGATGAGAAATAGTTTATCATTTTTTCGGTCTCGTCGAACTAATTTACGAAAAAGGAACTGGGAGAGTTTTCTTTAAGTGTTTTTCAGACTCTCAAAACATGAAAAACCCCCGAGTTTTCTATCTATAGACTCATTAAACAAACATCGAAAGGCCCTTATGGGATCGAACCACTCCTTCCTAGGGTTCGTTAAACATACTCCGAGGGACTCATCCGAGGATGAGCTTACATTACAAGCATATGTTATCCTCCTCAAGATTGCGTAAAAATAAAGAGGTACTCGCCAGAAATGGTGGGGGAAAAATTTGGAAAGAAATGTATCTAAACCTATATTCTTTGGAAGAGTCTCTTTTGAACATGACACCCTTTCACTTTCTTTGTGTCTAGGTTGAAAAATCTTCTCGTCCCTTGATCATACTCCTTATAATATTACAAATTGGTGTATGATCCCTGTTGTTGAGTCAGTATTTCCCAAGATAGTTGTCGTGTCATCAATATGTTCAAAGAGAATTTCAACCTGAAAAGCCTTCTATTGCGTCATCCAATTTTATAGTCCTTAAAGCCTTCTATTGCGTCATCCATCCCTAAGTTAGTCCCGAATCACTTGTTACTCTGATCTACATCAAATCTTGTTACCTGTTTCATGTCATTGATGTGGGATACATTAAGGCCCTCCTATGACGAGTCTTTTCCTGTCGACTTCAACTCATTATCCAAGAATTAGACTTAGAAACCAATTGGTACCTTGGAACTTGCATGCCTCAATGGCAGGTTTCCTCGCTTTCAACAGTGGGTTTTCATTATTGACTCCTGATCAGAAGATTCAACTGAGTGTTCGACTTCAGCTCATTAATTCACATTCATTGGATTGTACTAGTGTACCTTGGGATTCATTGACATTAATGGTGATTTCCCTGACACTTGTTAATGGTATACACTAATGACCGGTAATCAAGTGGTTTCTACTATGTTTGACTTCGACACCTGTAATCACATGGTTAGATTCGTACTATAGAGTGGTGGAGATGAAGACCCTGGATCTTTTCTGATAGATTCAGGTTGCATTGGAGTATATTCAGTTTGTACTGTTGCATAGATCCACATTTTATGTCTCATGGCTATGTTCAAATTTGAGTCTTTAACACATAGATCCACAGTGTATTTTTGGTGGCTATGTTCAAATTTGAGTCATATCAGCATGGATCCACAATGTATGTTTGGTGGCCATGACCTTTCTTACTTGACATGGATCTTCGCATGCTGGCATTTATGCTTTGATTCATTTGTATTCTGAGTATGGGAATGCCTACCTCAGTGATGATGTATTATTGTATTGTATTTCCTTGTTTGTTAGCAGGTTTCCGACCGATTGTTCCGTGTTCCCTACACACACTCGGTAAAGTATTTCAGTTATCACTCTGTTCTAACTTCATACTTTGGGGGGCTCTCTGTTACACATTATTTTTTTCATCCCTATGATTGTTAATGATGTAAACCTATTTGTTGCCTTTAGAGGGGTCAGTGGCCTGAGTTCCTGAAGAAAGACGAGAGAAGAAATTTTCCTGAGAAAAGAAGTTGCATTCTCCTTTGGAAAAACTCTATTAAAGAGGATGTTTGCAGGTTGCTATATAGGCAGGATGCAAGAATGCCCGATTCTTGCAGGTTGCACCATAGCTAGGTTGCGAGAGGTTCACAGGTTTCCCTATAAGCAGGGTGCGAGAATGCTTACATGTGGGAAAAACGAGCATTTTCTCGAATCTTCTAGAAGAAGAAACTTCCATGGTGAGGTGGCATCCGAATGGTTTGGATCTTACTCTCTTTCATGATTTAGTGGGATCATTCTAACCTCCTCACCTTATCCTCTTCAACTTATAAAATGAGAGGAGCTCTCATGGAGAAGGGATAAGTTTGATTTGGCTTGGAATTATTAGCTTAGGTGGAGTGTCTTTGAGATTTTCTTTCTCAAGATAGATTGTGAGTGGCTATTAGATCCATGGTCTCAGAATCCTGGGAGAAAGAAATGTGTGGGGAATGAAGGACAATTGGAAGGGACCTTACAACATCAAGGCCATGGTTGTAATCTCTCTTTCACATTTAATATGATACAGTAATATGATTCTTTCCTATAAAGATTATTGTGTTTTATTGTATGATTCCTTGATCACATACATAGGTTTATATTGAGTTTATGCTATTACTATCACTTTGGTTGGTTGTGTTATTTTGTAGGTTCATCATTATATGAGCATTGGAACAAATCTAGGATGGTGATAGTGAGAGGAAGCAGTGTTTAAATGGTATGTCACCTATCCCTCTTTAGTTAGTAAATTCAATATTTAAAACTTAAGGAAAGAATCATGTTCTGGTGTGTTTTGTTCTAGATCTAGGTGGATCTAGGGAGATCAGTCAGTGTCCGCACCTATCGATTTTTCCGATAGCACATAGTCCAAAGGGAAATACTTTGTATGCAAAGGTACCCCAGGGGCAGGTGAATGTAGTTTTATCTTGATCTTCTGGGGCAATTTGAATCTGATTGTAGCCACGAAAAATTTCTAGGAAAGAAAAGAATTTATTTCCTACTAGAGTATCCAGGACATGATTGATGAAAGGTAAGGGGAAATGATTCTTTTGAGTGGATTTGTTAAGTTCCTTGTAGTTAACACAGATCCGCCATTTCCCATTTTTCTTTGGGACGATCACTAATGGGGAAACCCATTGACTATCTAAGATAGGGTATATAAAATCTACATCCAACATATTTTGTAATTCTGCCTTAACAATATCCCTGGGATGGGGATTCAGTTTTCTCTGGGGCTGTTGGATAGGCCTAACATCCTTTTGAATATAAATGTGATGTGTTCAGAGTTGCATATCAATACCTTTCATATCAGAATACTCCCATGCAAAAGCTTGTTGGTATTTGGAAAGGACTTGAATTAGATTTTGTTGTTGTTGTTCATATAAATTGGCATTTATGTTAAAAGACCTCCCTGATGAAATCTCGATGGATTTGTTGTTGTGAACAGCTGTAGTTAGAATTTGTTGTTCCATTAAATATTCTAGCGGGTCTCCGTGTGCTTCACAATCTAGAACAGCTTGGAGCATCTGGCAAGTTGGGTTGCTCATGATGGCTAGGCTATTAATAAACCCATTGATTACGTCATCCTATATCTGGTTTTTAAGTCTGAGGGTTTCTTCCAGCGTGAGATGGGCTCGTAAATCCTTTTTTGGATATCATGGTGGTGGAAATTGTGGATATATGAAAGCTGGGCTTGTCTTGGCAGGAGGATATAAGATGAGATTCTTTGTGATACCTCCTCTAGCAATTTTCATATTACCCATTCGACATCCTATGTATGCATCTGTTGTTGCAAGCCATGGTCTTCCCAGTATCAATGAATTCCCTTCAAGTCCACTTCTTGGGTTGATGATGACAAAATCCATCGGGTATTCCCAAGAGTCAATGGAGATGGCTATATCATATAATGTGCCAATTGGTCGAACCATCGATCGATCTGCCAATTGTAACATAATTGTGGTGGGTTCGAAGGAGTCAAAACCCAGGGTATTGCAGGTTTCCATAGTCAGGATGTTGATGGTTTCTCCCAAATAAACTATGGGATTCCCTGGATCTGAAATGTTACTATGGGATTCCCTATATCTACATATTTTATTGGTTATTGTCTACCAAGAATTAGATCACACAAGGATCCAACTACGCAAATTGTCGATGATGAATTTTTTATCTTCCTAACAGGCTTCCTTCCACATAGTTCCTTGATTTTTTTCACATAAATTGGAATATCTTGTAGTGCCTACAGGAGTGGAATATTGACATATAAATTCTTGAGTTCCCCTACAATGTCAAAGTTGGGATATTCGATAGGTTTTTCTATCATTAATATTTCCAGGAATGGAGGGGAAGGATTTGCATCCTTATCAGGACCTGTGATTCAACTGTGTTTCCCCCCTGCTCAATTTCTTTTGTTATTACCACAGTCGAGGGTGTTATTGCTGGTTGTTTTTCATTCTCTTGCTCTTGAGAAACGTTATTTTCTTCAGGAGAGATTATACACCCCAATCTCAACTGAAGTTCATTGCACCCTACCGAGTTGGTTTCCCCTTCCCCGTTCTCCATAATCTGGATGAGCTGAGTCGATCTATTATTAGGATTTGGGTGAGGTTGGGCTGGTAATTAGGGGCACAATTGGGATTGAGGGTTTTGGGGTATTTGGAGTGGAGCTTGCAACGTGGGTTGGGTTTGAGGGGCCATTCCCATGAGTTTATTGTTTATCCTCATGGGGCGTTGCCAATTCTAGTTCCAATTTGGGTTTTGGGTAGTTGTATTGGGCCACTGTGAAGGGTAGGGGTTATTTGAATTTTTCCAGGGTGAGGTGGGATATTGTGAGTTAGGTTGGGTAGAGTGTGTAGTTGGTTGATTATGCCAAATAGGATTTGAAGCGGACTGGTTTGGCCAAGTGGGATTTGTAGGTGGGTATTGGTGGGGCTGCTAGTTATAATTAGTAAATTGTTGGCCCTACCATGCATTACCATAATTTTGTTGATGATTATACTATCCGGGAAAGAGAGAGGAAGGGTCTTGTAGTGTATTTGAAGGTCAGTTCTTCCATTGAAGACATTGAGCCATCAGATATAATGAATTTCTTTCTTTTTTCACTTGTTTAAAGACAAATTTTAGTCCAGGGAGTGATGGGCATTGTTCTGTGTCATGATCCTTGGCACAGATAGGGAAAACCCAAACCACATCCAAAGGGAAATCCCTTGGACCATGTTTTCTTCTGCATCTGTGGAAAAATATGGTCAAAGTTTGTTATACTTCTATTTTTTTCTGTTTGACCTGCAATACATCCAATTGTGTAGTCAAAGTGCTTAGAATATTTTTTTTTAAATTTTCTAAGAGATTACCAACTTCAGCTCGCGTGACACCCCTGCTTGTAGTATTGTTACTTCTAGTGAGGGAAGACTTCATTCCTGATCTGGTCTGTGTGCTTCCTCGTGAGCATCTGATACACAATTGAATGATGTTATCATAAGTTTCTTGATAAATGTCACCCTTTCCCATTAGATTCAATGTTTCTACCCATTTGTCTTTCATACCCTTAATCAGAGTTGCCTTAAGTACTTCACCTAGTAATGTACCATAGGGTGATCTTTGTAAATTATACTGAAATCTCTCAACATATTCTTCTAATGATTCATTTTATTTTGCAGTCATTTGAAATATTTCATCTTTTAAGTCTCTGGTTCTACAATAATCCTAATATTTTGTCAAGAAGGCATGTTTCATCTCATCCCGTGAATTTACAGTTCCACCCCCTAATCCCATAAACCAGTGTAGAGATGCTCCTTTCAAAGTGGAGGGGAATACTTTTCATTTTTCTAGTTCAGAGGTGTAATCATACCCTCTACATAGGACATCAAATTCAAATAAGAATGTGTCTTGGTCTTCTGAGATCAATCCATGAAAGGATGGTTGGTTTTGTAGGGGAATTGCCTTCATGGGGGCATTGGCAATTGGATCAACTATCGGATATTCCAATGTGGAAGTATGGGGACATTGTTGACTTGGTTGTTCCATTTGATCGAAAATGATCCGGGTACCAGAAATCTTGATGGATTTCTTGATCCGGGTATTTTATTGGAGGTGTTTGATTATCTGACCCTCTAGGGGATTTGATTGCACTCCCTCTATCTGGGATTTCAGGTATGCCTTCTTCTTTCTCAGGAGATCTAGGATCAGGGGTGGTGATGGATCTGCCTTGGCAACCCCACTAGTTTCTCCTTCCCCTTCCTCTAGATTACGAGAATTTCCCTCTTCTAAAGGGGCAAGAGGTGGAAGATCTGTGGTCTGAAAGATTTTCTCAGTCCCTTCAGTTTTGTTGTGAATCTTAGTGTGGGTTGTAGTTGGTGAGACTGTTTCCTGATGGATTCAGGTAGATCCTTTCCTATGTCCAACCAAATCTTGAGATTCAACTTTTCAGATGATGTCGTCTATGAAAGTGATTCTCCCAAGGAGCATCGGGCCCTGGGATTTGGTAATTTTTGGTGGGGGTTTTGGTTTTTCAAGATCTTTCTTCTTAGGCATACACACTTCATGCAAAAAGAAATTCAAGAAAGAAAACACCTATGCAACATCTTAATGTGTCAACTGGAGGTAGGCATTGGCATAAGCATCTTACTTATTCCCTGTGTAGGTTCTTACCTTCCGTCTTCAATACCTCATCCTCGAGAGGCACAATCTATGCTACCTTTGACATTCTCCCCGACAACAACGCCAAAATGTTGGGCTCTAAAGATGTCCTAAAACAACCTTAGTTTTAAAATTAATTTATCAACCCGAGGATTCATCTTTTATCTCAAGAACATCAACAAAGTCTATGCAGATAGATTGTAGAGGCTAAAATCGTGTAGCTAAAGCAAACTTGAGTTTATCCATAATCAAGTTCCTCAAATGTTCATTTAAAGATTCTAAGATTAAGATCTTACTTAACAGAATTGAAACCTAATTGTTAACATGATGTGAATGAAAAGGAACTAGCTAACCTACTAAATTTATTTAACTGAAAAGCAATGATTGAATTTGAGTAAAGACTTGCAGAATTCACTATTAACTAGGAATTGAATTGCTGGAAAGGAAATAGTAAACTATTATGATAGAAATAAACTGCAATTGGAATCTAATCGTAAGGAACAACAATCATAACTAAATGGAAAGGAACAACAATTGTGACTTTAACTGAAAGGAATGGCAATTGTAACCTATTCGAAAGGAACAACTAATGGGAATCTTAAGTAAAAGGAACAACGTGTATGAAAACGTGAGGAACTGTCAAGCAGAAAACTATAGTAATGGAAATTGGAATCAACAATCATTGGCACTCAAGAGAGATATCTATCTTCTGTATGAAAACCGTATGAAATCATTAGCATGCTTATGCATTCGTCTTAACTATTGTGAAAGGGAATTGAATCGTAAAACAAAAATCAAACTGATACAATTATAGCTAAAACAGTGGCTCCTTTAGACTGGGCCCTTGGTCCTTAGAAGCACTATTACAAGAAACTCAGTATATAGAAATGTTGAAATGATCAAATATTTTATTAACTTCATAGCTGGTACATCATTCACAAAAACGGCTTGTGCAAAGTAACTCTGAGTATGAATACTTGAACGTAATTCTTAGATTGTCTTTTAGGATCTATTATCCTCTATATATACAATAATCTGAGTAAATAAATCCATCCCGAGGATCGAAACGTCCTCAGGATTGATTTACTATTATAAAGTTACAATATAGGAAATTGAATCATCTTTAAAACTTCTTTTGTGCCAAAAGTCCTTAATCTCCAATGGCTCGCGCATTTTCAAAATATCCTTTGCTATTTCAGTTTTGACAATATTTAACCAATCCTGTAAAAAAATCAAACAATTCCAACCGTATTTTAGAATGTATTCATCATGACTTCAGTAATATCACTAGAAGACATATTAATCATTTTCTATTCTATTTATCCGTAATTAACAGAAAATTCACTTAAGATTGTATCACAAACTATGTGAATAAGGAGGATATTTGTACCTTTTTCATAACCTAGCACTGGTTATTCTAGAAGTGCTAACAGATCTCATAGACACCACTCACTTCCATACTTGAAAAAAAAAATTATGCATCAGAAGATCCCGTAAGCAGTCTAGAGGTGTTGCTTGTTAGACACCAAAGAAGGAAACAAGAGGTAGATAGTTTGCAAGGAGAGTTGAGGAATTTCAAGCCACCTTCCTCTGTTGGCGAAAGAGAAAGGGAAGATGATGTTGAAGCATGTTTTCTTGGGCTCGGGAGATATTTTCAGTTGGAAGTCAGGATTTCCACCTACCATTTACACATGAAATATGCAATGTGGTGGGACCAACTGAAGCATGTGGAACATGTTAATTAAAGTAGGATCACTTGGAAATAGTTCAAGAAGTACTTCTAGAAGGAGTACCTCTCAAAACATTTCTATGACAGGAAAATGCAGGAGTTATTTGAACTCAGGTTGGGAAGTATGACTATGGCAGAGTACAAGAAGAAGTTTTTGGGATTGTTAAAGTATGTTAGGTTCATTGGTGATGAGAAAGTAAAAATACAGATATTTCTGAGTGGATTGTCATCCTTTTATAAGGAAAATATCAATTATGATGAACCCAAGACCTTGACTGAAGCTATCAAGAAGGATAAATACCTGTATGAGAAAGGCTAGGGAAGAGAATCCCTGCAGAAATATTGGAAGGAAAATAAAAATGTGAAGTCTGATCAAAGGAGGAAAGGATTCAAACCTCCCTTCAATAGGAATGAGCCTAATAGAAATCATCAAGATCAGTATGTTAAGGGAGATTTCAAGAAAGAATATTCCTTGGGGAAATGGGGAAGACCACCAATCCAATGTTGGGGATGCAAGTAAGATCACTTGTACAAGGATTTCCCACACAGAAAAGACAGAGTGAAGACTATGCACAACATCCAAGAGGCTACAATAGTCGAAGATATGGGAAGAATTTATGCAGCTTTAAATGATCGACAAGAAGAGTACCAATCCAATATGATAGAGGTGGAAGGTAAGATCATAAATCAACCTGTTTATATTTGGATTGATTCAGGAGCAAGTCATTGCTACATTGATCCTAATATAGTGGATAGATTACATTTGGAGAAAAGTAAACCTGGAAAAACAAGTTTGGTTCAGTTAGCCACTGGGACCAAAAGAAGTATCCATGATATGGTCAGAAGTTGTTCCATAAGTCATAATGGTGTGAATACTAGTATTGATATAAAGATCATACCATTGGGGTCTTATGATATTCTGATTGGAATGGATTGGTTGGAAAAGAATCATGTTGTCCTAGATTGTCATACCAAGACATTTACCTATCTTGATGGAAATGGAAAACAGAGAACTATGAAAGGAATTCCAAGACCCATCTCTATAAGGGAGATTTCAGCCTTACAACTAAAAACATGTTTTAGGAAGGGATGTCAACTGTATGTAGCTCAAGTGGAAGAGCCAGATAATACAAAGGGGCCAAGCCTTGAAGATTTATCGGTACTACAAGAATTTGAAGATGTATTCCAAGAAACACCAAGATTGCCACCAAGAAGGGAGATAGATATCTTCATTGATTTATTGCCAGGAGCTACCCTAGTGTCAAAAACACCTTACAGAATGAGCACACCAAAGTTAAAATAATTACAAATGCAGTTGGAGGAATTGTTGAAGAAAGGGTACATACGTCCAAGTGTTTCACCTTGGGGAGAACCAACACTTTTCGTCAAAAAGAAGGATGGAACCTTGAGGCTGTGTATTGACTTCCGACAGTTGAACAAGTACACTATAAAGAACAAGTATCCTCTACCCTGAATTTATGACCTCTTTGATCAGATAAGAGGAGAAAATATATTTTCAAAATTGACCTGAGGTCAAGATACCATCAGGTAAGAATCAAGGAAGAAGACATTCATAAGACAACCTTTAGGACCAAGTATGGGAATTATAAATTTGTAGTGGTGCCATTGGACTGACCAATGCACCAGCTGTCTTCATGTGCTAAATGAATGGCATATTCAGGAATTATTTGGATAAGTTTGTCATAGTATCCCTGGATGACATACTTATCTATTCTAATTCTAAAGAGGAGCATGAACATCAATTCAGACTGGTTTTGCAAGTATTGAGAGAACATCAGTTGTATTCCAAGTTGAGTAAGTGTTCCTTTTATCAAAAGCAGATCCATTACTTGGGACACATTATTTCATAGCAGGGCATTGTTATCACTCCAAGAAAATCTTTGGGGTTGTAAGACAAATATGCTTGGTAACTCAATAATATGGTAAATTAGGTATGCTTGGAACAATGGGATAACTCAAAAGCTAATGAAAGTGACCACTTATCACGCATTCGAATAAGACAGTTCTTTTAGAAATCAATAATCAGGTAGCAAAGTTGAACATGGGATGAAAAATACTAATATATATAACCAAATAAAACAATGTACAGGGTCATACAGGACATCAAGAAGTCTTTAATTCAAGTTCATGAGCTTAATAAGAAGATGACAGTTCTTAGAAGCTGAGCTAAACTGAAATAAAGTGCAGAATAATGAAATATATGAAAGAATCTGACATTGAAAACAAAAGAGGATTGTGATTCTATTATCAATATAAGAATTCTAGTACAATAGCCAAAAAATGTCTCCCAGATTGAACCCTAATTTCATCTTCTGTTTTCAGCTTTATAGCTTTTACATCACAGTATCTAGATCCTGAATTAATGGATCAGATTTACTAAATAACGAAAGTCAAAAGAATATTTATAAAAAATAGGGAAATATCCTCAATATGAGGTCAATTCCACATATGATGGTCTTTAGAGGTAGTAGAGTCCTTGTGCAGTGCAGACTAGCCTCCCAAGGCTGATTGATGACTCTTCCAAGAGATAGAATTCGAATTTGTTGAGTTGTGCAAAAACCCTAATTTGTTTCCACCAAAATAGGTACCAAAACCAACTTGGATACCTTTTCTAATCCTTACACACCAAAAATGGATCTTGAATCTAAATCTATAATTCAACATCTATCTATTACAAGTGTTTTCAAATGATTCGGATTAGTAAAACCTCGATCTGTGCAAAATTTCAACAAACCGGGTAGTGACAGGCTTTTGGTAGTTAACGGTGGTAAAAACTGGGTGCCTTAACTACCGAAAGCTCTGCTTTCGATGGTTAATGAACACTTTTCAAGTCTATCTAAACCACCGAAAGTCAAGCTTTGTCCAAAACTACAAAACTACAAAAATGTATTACCTTGTTGATTTGTTGAAGGTTTAGAGTGCCTTTGGTGATGTTCCTCCTCCTCTTACAGGACTAGAAACCTCCAGATGTTGTGTATTGGTCTCTGTTTCTTTTTCTAAAGAGGTGGCCATCTCGACTAGGGTTTCCAAACTTGTATGATCCTGAGCTGGAGGTTGGGATTCTTTTATCTTTAGCCTCAGAAGTCTAAGCTACCTGTACAACTTCATATTCTCTTTTATCATCTCTTTGTTCCTGTCCTTGATTTTATCATGTTTTTCCTTGACATTTTGGTTAACGTTATAAAGTTCTGCATTTCTTTCAGTCAACTCTACATTTGTCTTTTTAATGACTCTTTCTAAAAATTCCATCTCATAGATCTGTTTCAAAAGTTTATTGATTTTCTGAGTCTTGGATGCTTTAGGTTTTCTTGAAGAAGCTTATGCTAATGGTTGACTGTGTTCACCTCGAGGAGTTGGTGAGGGAAAGTTGGGATAATCTTCTACAACTTGCTTAGCCTGTTCGTCACCCTGTGTCTTTGTTGACTCCTACTCTGGCTCTGAGTCACTGTATGGTAAGTTCAGAGGGTTATCTCCTTCAACAAGATCCTCGGTCTGCTCACCTTCTTTACCAAACTGTAATTTCCTTTTAGTTCTTTTCCTTTTGGCATAGGATGGTTCTATTGGCTCTCTTGGAGGTGATATAGCCCTCCTCTTTCTTCGACTACTCTTAGGAGTAATAGATTTCTTGGCAGCAGACTTCTTACCCTTTTCATCTTGTTGAACATCAATTTGGAACTTATTCCAAAATAAGAAGTAATTCCAGTCTACCTATTTCTTCTTTAATGATTCTTTGACAATAAGTGTGATCATCCCTTGGTGAGACAACCAACTGGCCACTTTGGTGGGCTTCACCTTGATTTATCTGGCCATTTTTGTGAGAGCTTTGTGCAGGTAGAAAGGCAAATTGATGGGAGACCTGCCTGTGAAATGGTTCAATATCTTGAAGTGGTAAAACATGACTCGATTATACCTACCCTCACACGTTATGTAGGGAAAAATAGCTTTGAGCAGGGACTACCATTTTGTCTCCAGATAATACATAGGGATATCCTTTTTCCATATGAGATTCTTGTGTTGTGGTTGAAGGTATGACCTAAACTCTATATCGACTGGAATAGTGATTTTAAACCATCATTCACCATTTCTTGGCAAACCAGTGACCTCTGTAATCAATGCTTCATCAACAATGAACTCTTCTTTTCCAATAATGGCCTTCCTACCATCATAAGATATAGCAAAGACCTCTAATACCTGTTGGTGAAAACTCTGTAGCTTCTCACAATAGGTGAAACACCCTACTTCTTTGAAGAAATCGCATATCTCGTGATGAGCCTCGAGATACCAAGTTCCATCTAATTTGGTCCTCAGGACTGGTCCCACCTTCTGCATTTGCCCAGCCTTGATATGACAAAATGGCAATTGACTGCAGAATTGGGTTTTCTACTTAACGCAAACGCGCTCGCAAGCACGTCTACTCACAGGATCTTCTCTTCTCTATTGGCCTGAAGAACACTAAGTCTCTTCTATTTCCCTATCGGGAAATCCATACCCACAACAAACTCTCCACGGGATCTCCTCTTTACAATTGGGAGATCAGACTAAATCACGCGATCTCGCGAGTTCGTGAGTTGAAGCTTCCAACTCTTCCTTTCCAATATTGCGATACCTGAACCGGCGATATGGTTATCGCTCCTTTCCTTGTCAGCACCCTCCCCACATGTAACCATAGGCTAGGGCTTAAATATCAGTGCCTCTCGCAACTCACACCTTCGTGAGTTCATGAGTCGAACTCTTGTGCCCTCCTGTTATGATCTCTCGAGACGCGATAGGTCAACGCCGGGTTGACTCCTCCCTTGACTCTTTTTGCTATTCGCAACCTCACAGGTTGAAGTGTCAATCCTTCACACTCTTATCCCATGAATCCCCGAGATGCGAGAATTCAACGGAGTGTTGACTCCTTTCTCCAGGCAATGCGTGTCCACCCGTCAACCACACAGGTCTCACCTTATGGCTCTGCCATGTGTCCACATGAACCTCGTCTCTCGGCACTTCGCGACTTCTAATGCCGAAAGTGACCCCTCTCAACCTCCGAACCCCTGAATGCACAATAGGCGATGGGGTTTCCAATCCAACGGTCCTCCTATGACCCAGATCCAATGGCTATCCTTCTTCCTCTCTCCTCACGTCTTCGCGACTTGGAGTACCCAATGCTTGGGCTCTCACCCTGCGAACTTTCAATTTCACGAGATCTCTAGATCTCTACCACTTGTCCTCCTCAGATGGATGGCTCCTAGTCTTCTTGCCACTTTTCCAATCACAAAGTTGACTGACTTCCCCTTCTGTCCTCTGATGTCTGAGTCCTCGAGATGGGAAATCTCGTGACACGTGTCCTCTCCCAAATGAATGGCTCAGATCAAAACCTCGTTAATTCGGGGTTTCGAGTGTCGAGTGACTTTCCTCACGTCCTCGATATCCCCGATATCTCGAGTGTCGATATCCCGATGCCTTTCAGGACTTTCTCTTCTCTGTTCATGAAGACTTAAACTTCACGTCCCTCTGGTCAGATCCAATGGCTGATGAATATCTGTGTGAGATCCGACGACTCATGATTTCCTCTTCTTGCGCACTCCTCTACTTCTCTGGGACATGAAATCTCCAATGGTCCAGATCTCTTCAGCTTAATCCGATGGAAATTTTCGCTCCTCCTGAGCTTTTGCACATTCTCTTCTAGACTTGGAAGGATTTCAAAAGCCAAAGGCCTCAACCTTTGCTCCCTTTCTATGCGAGCTCCACGAATTCGAGTCCTCACCTCTGCGTATGAAAACGTTGTCTCTCCTGAACTTTATAGACTTTGAACTCTTCTAAAGAGTTCTTAGGCCTCTGCACCCCTTGCAGTTGTGCCTCTATGTGCTGAGAGCACTATTCTTCCTGAGATTTCTTGTAACTTGGAGCCTTAGAAAAGACTCTTGCGCACACTCCTTGTGGCAACCTTCAAACACTTTCAAGTGCTTGAATACTTCGACTCTGTGCATACCTGTAGTAGCAGTCCTTCAATTCTTGCTCAGGTTCGTAACCCTGAACTTCACTCGGCCTGCACACTCCTTGCAGGGCTCCTATGTCCAACTGACTTGTGGGTGAATGAGAACAATAGATACACTACCTGAGCCTTCTATCAATGCACTCCTTGCGGACACTTCGACTGCACTCCTTGCAGGAACTCTTGCTCAGATAGAGAAACAATTGAAACTCATTCCATCACCCTGTAAGACTTCAACTCAACCATGAAATCACACACACAACATATAAATCAAATGCATAACAGGAAGCAAACATTCATGAGCATAACATCAATACACAGAGAACAAACACAAAACCATGAATTTGAACCAATTCTTTCTATTAATTCAAATGTATGTACATGGGTGTTCTTACACAACTCTCTGCATGCTCTTGCTCTTCCCTAAATAATGTTACAATACAGAATGAGGGTGTCTATATCTCGTTTCCCTCTTGCGTTCTCAAACTGGCTAGTCTAGAATTAAATTCTATCTACCTACATTAACTACTATAAATGCCTTCTACCTACTAAGGACGAGAGCGAGTTGCTCAAGGTCCCGTTACATTACACAAGTGCGCTTCATCTTAATGGCTTCATTTAAGATTGCGCAACAACTTCAAGGAACTTTCAAAATTTGGGCTAGCGCTTTCCAGTTGTCCATTGTCTTCCGCACTAGCTCGCTTGATGTGTTGGCGATGCTCCTGCATCACTACTAAAATCATAGGATTCCATATAATAAACAAAAATTCAAACTTGATTGCTAAATCGATGGATTTGAAATCATAATTAAATGAAGAGTCATTTTGAGCATATCTTCTCAGGACTTGAAGTTATGAAAGGCTATATGAATCATCAAGACAGTTAGCCAAAGATCAACTCATAAATTTCCGTGTTATGCCGAGCTTTCGTTTGAAATGACAAGTGGTAGTTTGAAAGGACTAAAGAGAATCAAAACCTCGATCGAATGTAATTATACCACCTTACCTCACCAATTTCATCAATTTTCGGTGGTTATCACTTCACGATTGCACCATTTGACAGCTAGATTGTGCGAAAGCACGGGCTTTCTTTTTTCCACCTTGAAACATTTTCAGTAGTTAACCGGGCTTTATGTTTCCCTTTTTAAACACCAAAAACCAAGGCTTTCGGTGGTTAATGAATGCTTCACAGGTTTGCCTAAACCACCGAAACCTGAAATTCTCCCTTTTTCTTAAGAAAATCAAATCCAATGTTTTTTCCAAGTTTATTTACAGAAAATAGATTGTCTAACAAGCTTGAAAAAATTTAGAAATAAATTTTTGGATTTCTCCCTATCACCTAAAATGACAATTTTGACTGTGCTAGTTTAGGAGATAACAGGCATAACAGTAGATCCAGAGAAGATCGAAGCCATTAAAGGATAGCCAACACCCAGAAATGTGTCAAACACCAGATCTTTTATGGGATTAGTTGGCTACTATAGAAGGTTCATAGTAGGGTTCTCTAAGATTTCGCATCCCATCACTTATTTGCAAAAGAAGGGAACTAAATTTGAATGGACACTCAAGTGTGAAAAGAATTTTAATCTGTTGAAGGAATTACCTACTAGTGCACCTGTATTAAAGATTTTTGACACAAATGAATTTTTTGTGGTATGAACAGATGCATATAAGGAAGGACTTGGGGGAGTCCTCGTGCAAAATGGACATCTCATTAGATATGAGTCCAGAAATCTTAAGGAATATGAGAGGAACTATGCCACACATGAATTGGAACTTGCTCCCATTGTTCACGCCTTGAGGATGTGGAGGCATTACCTCATGGGGAAGAAATTTGAATTAAGAACAGACCACATTGGCCTGGAGTATCTTTTTGAACAACTGACCTTGAATATCAAGAAAACAAGATGGATGGAATTTACAAGTGAATATGACTTCGATATCAAGCATATCAAGGGAAAGGAGAATAAAGTTGTCGATACACTTAGTAGAAGAGTGCATCTCATGCATGTTACTGTTGTCAGTATGCATCAGTCAAACTTGAAGAGAAAATTTTTAGATGTTCTTGTTATAGACTAGCATTACCTAAAGGTAAAGGAAAACTGACAGCAAGGAGATGTATAGCCGAAAATAAAGGAGTATGAGATAAAGGAAGACAAATTACTCATTCATAAAAACATAATCTATGCTTCTAGTTCTGGAGAACTGAGGAATTTGGTACTAAAGGAAATGCATGATGTTCCTTATGTTGGACATCCCGGCTACCATAAAACAATTATAGCAGTAAGAAGCCAATTCTTTTGGCCGGGAATGAAGAAGGATGTTGATGATTACATCACTCGATGTATGGAATGTCAGAAGGTGAATATTGAGCATAGACACCCAGCGGGTTTGCTGTAGCCATTGCCAATCCCAGAGAAGAAATGGGAAGTGATCACCATGGATTTCATCACAAGATTACCCATAATGAATAAGCAACTGTTGGGATTTAGAAATGTTACGTTTACATCCTCTTTTTCCTTCACTACTCCTTACATTTCATCGTCCCATTAACCTTCCATCACACCATTTCCTTAATGATACTTGGGTTTCTCCTTATTACTTTCCATTGTATTCATTTTAGTATTATAAGTGAATTTATGATTAAATATTAGAAAAATGACTTATTTTCATTATATATCAAGGTTGGATGAGTTTGATGATGTGTGCAGGCATATTTGAAGATTTCAATAAAGTCAAATTTTAGCACCTAACCTCAAATTCAAATTTCACCTTCAAGCTTTGAATATTTGAAGAATATTTGGGACAATCATTCAATCATATTCAAAGGAGAAGATCATGGAGATTTTGATAGGATATCTTATCCAAGATATGAGTGGAGGATTTGAAGGAATAAGTTGAGAGAATAATGGATGTGTAATTATGACACTCATGTATATAAGAGAGTGTTTTCTCTTCATGAGGGTCATCATATCATTCATAATTGGGGGGTTAGCTTGGGGAGTTAGAGATCATGTAATTCATAATTTGGTCTTGTAATTAGGAGAAGGGGATTCTTAGATTTGTTATTATTTCATGATTTTTCATTTGACTCTTGTAATATAATGATATTGATATACTGTGTGAGCTCACATATGTCTTTTTCCATTCAACTCTTCACATGTTGTATTGCTTTCCTAGATTAATTTCCCGCTTTCCTAATTAGTCTCTCAATGCTTGCCTAGATTAATTTCATTTCATCAATTTAGATTAGATTACTTCTACTTCAGTCCTGCATATATAGTATCTGTGTTTCGTAAGCCTACGAACCTCGGATTGACAAATTAAATAGTTGGGCAAACACTACAATGGAATTAAATGACAATATTTCCACCTAACATTTTGGTGTCATTGTCGGGGAAGCCCGATGGATTGAGGTTTAGTTTGATTAGTCATGCTCCTAACTCTGAGGTGACATATGGGTAAGGGCATGTAGAGTATGTTTCAATTTTTGCAAGAGTGGTAGTGTAAATTTCAATTTCCACAATTTCAAATTATGCAATTTTGATTTTTGCAATTGTGAAGAGGTTTTCATGTGTTTCAGCAAGTGTAGTTTTCATTTTTCTTTATTTTTTATTTGGGTGTTGTAAGAACCCCTTTTTGCAATATGATTTAACTATGAGTGTCATCTTGGACCAACTTGCTCAGATCCTTGCGAAAGTCGGGATCTCCTCTTCTCACGAAGAGGAGATATTGACAGCAGCCACGAGCTTAAATACTCCTCCAAAAACAAACGAAGAATCAATATCTGAGGAACTTGAGGAGAACAATGAGGAGCTACAACATGATCTGAGCGAGGGAAACTATGCTTACAGAAGCTATATCGAACGATGGTTTCAAGCGACTATCGGGTTAGATTATTTTAATTTTTATTTTTATTTTGTTAATTTACAGTTACAACAACTAGATTCATTCACTCTCGAATATTTTCATTATTCATTTGAAAAATTGCCACTGAACATATTGTTGTTATTGTTGTGTGCTTGGCTAGATTGGAAATTTGCCTACACATAACTAATTTCTAATTCTAAATTAGCATAGAGTAGGTAGGATAACAAATAAAACACCGATAAGAAAATAGGATATCTAAATTGATTTTAGGAAATGAATGTTTTTGTGTCCATCCTTTGACCTGCAAATAAACACAGTAAAAAAAAATTAACAAATAAAAAAAAAACCAATTTACATGTTACAGCATGCTAATACAACAAAACTTTTCGTGGTTACAACATGCTGATACATTGAAATTTTACATGTTGTTACAACATGATGAAATAGTGAAATTTCTACATGCTAGTACAACGACATTTTACATGTTTCAGCGAAATTTTACTTGCTGAAATAGTGACATTTTTGCTAAATTTGCAGATCAGCAAACAATAAAACAATAAAACAATAAAACATTAGATGAATAAAAACAAAATGAAATTGTACATGTTGTTACAGCGAAATTTTTACATGCTGTTACAACATGTTGTTACAACGAAAATTTTACATGTTGTTACAACAAAATTTTACATGTTGTTACAGCAAAAAATTTACTTGTTACAGCATGCTGATACAGTGAAAATTTTACATGTTCTTATAGAAAAAAATTTACATGCTGATATAGGGAAATTTTACATGTTGTTACAGCGAAATTTTACTTGCTAAAACAGTGACGTTTTTTCTGTAACAGTGATTGAATATAGCATAGAAAATCCTCAGAAAAGGTACTCAACGCCTTGAAAAAGAGAGAATTTCAAATAATAAGCCTCTTCGAGGGGGAAACCTCCTTTTACCCCACTTAAATGTTCAAGTACAAGATGATTCAAAATGAAAATGTCTCCTTGGTATATATCGAAGACTAGGAGGTATAATTACAACTAATGGCCTAAAGCCGACATAAATAAAATAACATTACTAAT
>ML799040.1:230422-287332 GCA_009831015.1 Picea engelmannii | reverse complement strand
ATCATAAACATGTTTAAACATACTTAGCATAAGACTTAAAATATTAATCGTATAATTACTCTTATATAATTAATCATATTATTAATCTTATATAATTAATCTTATATAATTAAAATTTTAACTATAGTTTACAAATTAACTATATTTAATTACCATTTAGCTTTATATATTATTATATTAGTGTTTATAAAATTTATCATAATAAAAAAAAATCTTATATCAAAATTAGTATATATATATATATTTTTAAAGTATACATATTAAAATATATAAAAATATATATATATATAAAAATAAAAGAATATAACATTAAACAATATAAATTTAAACACAATTCGAATGAATGAAATGTCCGCGGGCTAAGTTGGCAACGTGGGCTGCATGTAGCCCACGTGTCTCTCACTGCAATTTACGGGATTAAAATATTGCCACACTACTTTAACCCTAAACGAACCCTAACTCTCTAATTTGCCTCTTCATTTTTTGTGCAGGGAGGCGGATCTGGAAACGCTAGCAACTATTCGCCTGTGTATGGAATGGTCTCTCCGGCTTACCATTTGGATTTCTTCACCTGTGCAGGGAGGTGGATCTGGAGCAGCTATGGACGGGCTTCTTGTTATTGACCTTGTTGCTAAATCTCAGCACCGCCCACACACATATCATAGTATGATTTCTCTCTATATTAATGAAACGGATGCGTTGAACACCCTCCCTCGTGGCTCCTTCCTTGGTTTCGTGCTTAGTTATAGGGCGATAACCCGTGAGTTGGCTAGTTGTGATGCACAGTTTGCTAAATAATTGGTTATGCATGGGTTTGGTATTTGGCACTGGGATTTATATTGTGTTATGCATAGCTTGCTATATGTGTTTGCTATTCGTTTTTTGCTAATCGCTGGGTTTTTGATTTATTGTGTGGAGTGCAGTTTCAGGTTGAGCTTTTCGGGCTGTGTTCTTTCTTGATGGTTGCTATTCGTTTGTTGCTAATCACTGGGTTTTTTGATTTATTGTGTGGAGTGTAGTTTCAAGTAACTATTGTAGGAAATATTCTTGTTGGGAGTCATTGCAACAATAGTTTAAGTCTGAGGCTTGAGCCATTGGAGAGAAATGTGGCCGCCTCCCTTAAGCCCGTGATTTTCTCTGCCAAATTCGATTGTGCTGATATTCATTCCATGAGGTGGCTTCTTTTGGCAGGGCACAAGGGCCATGGGACTGTGATGATTGATTATATTTATTTCATATATTCAGAGTGTAATATGCCCTGCTTTGGCGTGGTAGCCTAGCTGCTTATAGAAAATACCTCTAAGCGGCCGCTGCAGCCTTCCATGGCACTCATCTATGAGAAAAGGCGAATCTGAGTCCTTTATTTTGTACTGCTATGGGAGGAAATGTGGTTCGTATTGGCACTGTGCTGACTCGTGTGTTTGCTGTTAGCTCGCGTGTTTGTGAGCCCGAGGCTGTGGTTTGGAGTTTGGCGTCGGTGCTGGATTGTGGCTTGTGATAATGATGAAATAAGCCCAAGGGTTGGGCTTTGGGGTTTGTTGTTGGCGTTTATCTGTTATTATTGCTGGTGCATGAAATAATGCTTATATATATTTTTTTTTTACCTATTTTTTTTGAAAGAGTTTGTCAATGTTTATTAATCACAGTACATATATATGATAGAGTCTTTACCCACTCCTGAAAATAGTTTGTATAGGGATATTTTTCATGTTTTGGGGTGTTTTAGTACATACTAGGCTGTCTGATTAGAAACCGCTGAGCCTATATCTTTATTTTCAAGACCTGCCCAATTATTTTGAGATTTGAGTTAGGGTTTCTTCAGCGTGTGTAAGAAATGTTGGTAAAGATAATGATGACAAAAGCGAGGAAATTATATTTAGTTATTAATGGATTTATATGTGGGATTTTGAGGAATTAAGGTGAGGCAAAGATATTTTGGGTTCCTCTATGATGCAGATAAACATTATTTTATATACAACAATTTATTTGTGGATTTTGTTAGCAATTCATTTCATTATAAAATCTACTGTTGGCAATTCATTTCATTATAAGATCTACTAAAGTGTGCAGAATTAGGGTATAGTAAATTTTGCAGTTTTTCTGTTCAAATTATACCTAGCTAACGTTCTTATTGTTCTTTGCAGCATTCCTAAACACAGTTTTTTTTACCTTGCAGGTTTGAGAGTGTTCTATACAAGCTGGAAATTTTGGATCACACAGCTCGAGAGAGAGCAGTTGGTTTAGGGGCTTTATTTTATCTAATTTAACCTTATTTTCTTTTGCCTATTAATTTACAATTTCATCAGTTTGAAACTTTCAATTAAATGCCTGATCAAGATTGTGTGAAGTTAAGGTGTCTTACAGAAATCAAAGCCTTCTCCCGGAGAGAAAAGTCCTTTTTATTGCTTTTACTGTAAAAAAAAAAAAATACTTTCATTGCTTTTTATGTAAATAGGAAGAGCATAATCAATCTTTTTACAGAAGTAAAGTAAAGCATAATCCGTCCTTTTTCAGAAGCCTTATTTTGGAGTTGGTGTATGTGCAGTTCTTATAAGCTTTCACCTCATTTTGGGCCAGGTAATGCACATCTTTCCATTTTCATTTCAAAAGCAAAGAAACCAGCTAAGCTTGTAAAACTGTTATTTATAAATCTACGTTACCAATAATTATGTCGTGAAACCTCTAGGTTATCTTCTTAATCTACATGGTACTTGTCTCTTTTGGTCTTTATCTTTGATAGGCGGTGTGCTTTTCAGCTAAGGTGTTGTTTTGTTGATTTGCAGGTTAAGCGGATGGGAATTTGAGCTTGGATTTTTGGCCCTTTAGGCTCAGATTTCAAACCTAGGCTATGATACCAGATGTAGTGACCATCATTTGATTTAAACTACCACTGAATTAAAACGGAACAGTAAATTTGAAATTTACTCAAAATTTACTTAATCTAGCATATTCACTCCCATATTTCAATAAATAAAATAACAATTTACATAACAATTTGCATAATTTACATAACAATTTAAATACCTCGCTCTGATGTTGTCACTCTCTTCGCTTGAACCTATCCACAGCAGCTTGCTCCTTAAGACACCCCAAAACTAGCCACCCTACCGACTAGTACGCCTAGCCCTAGGACATCAATGGATGTCCTAGCCCTCTGAGCCCAAAACCCCTCAGTCCCGGTGCACTGTAAATCCCACTGTCAACTAACTCTGTCCCAATACTCCCCATTTTTCCCTCTCGTCCCATGCATGAATGAATAAGTCCCCCTCTCCATAATCCTTCTCCTTCCCTTATGCCTCCTTCACCGCCCTCGCACATTCACTCCTCCACCAAACACCTTATCCCTTAATTAATGCCTTATCCATCCATTTATTTCTATTTAATGGTCTTATCCTTTATTAAATATTTCCCTTTTACGTATGGGTTACGTTATCCCTTATGGGATATGTAACCCATTTAACATTATATTTCATTTTTTAAACCTTTAATTTAATACTTAATCAATTAATGACTCACTTAATAATTAATCATTCATTAACTCTTAATTAAAGAGTTAATCATACTTAAGCTAATCATAGTAAAAAATAATAATTAATTAATAACATATAATTAATTAAAGTTATATAATAATTAATTATAATTTAGCTAATTTTTAGGATTATTTATGAAATTATTCACATTAATAAGTAAAGGGCCATTACAAATGGGCACATTTAATAGGTGTTTAGTTCTTAATAAGTTTTCTAAGGACATGATTAAATATCTCTAGAATATTCTTACCCATCATAGAAAATAAATGGTTGTGATTTCAATCATTAACTTCCTAGCTATTATAAAGACATTCATTTATGTGTTCACTTTTTTACATTTACCTTTTCATATTTAAAAATTACTTTAATAACCAATTGGTTTCCACTACTAAGTGATCAACAAAAATTAAAGTATTAACAGGAGAAAAATAAAGTAGTTTAATTTACACTTTTATGCTAAGAAAGTGGGAGGAGGCATTAATTCCAACACCACCTGGTATAATTAATTACCATGAAATGTAATTTATGCCACACAAAAAGATTACTCTGGATGCCACATTTATCCTAGCATTTCATCTCTCTTCTTGTGGCCGTTTTGCTTTACAGGTTTAAAGATAATTTTTTGTGGTGAACTTCGAAGCTTTGGGTTTCCATTTAGCCAGTTTTTCGCTTGGCTTTGATGTTTGATTATAAATATTTCCAAGCAGGCTACAGAGTAGGCATTTTCATGTATGTGTTAACTTTTTTGAATGTTGTTTTTAGTTTTGGTTGATTACCCATTGGGCATGTTTTTATTGTTATTGTTTTAATAGTATTATATTAATATTATAATAATATATTAGTTAATAAAGTATTAATTCATTTTATGATTAAGACATTAAATTAATGTATAATTTAATTAATAAATTGCAATATATTTTTTTTGTTTGTTAATTGGTCCAGACTTTTTTGTCCCCACAGGTTTCAAACTGGTGACTTTTCAACACGGAGTGGCTTAACAACACACTCTGTCACCGATTTTCCTAAACCTCGGGGACAATAAATTGCAAGATATTAATATAAAGTAATATTTGGATTTATACATTATATTAACATAATAATGTTTTATAAATGTATTGATACTATAATAATGTATTACTACTTTAATGTATTATTTTGTTAGTGTATTAATATTTTATTTTAATCCATTTGAATCATTATTTAATCTTTAAGAAATATGGTACATTTGTAAATATATTTAATGTTGAGAAAAAATGTATTTTTTTTTATTCAGATTTAAAATTTATATATATTAATGGAATAATAAGAATAAACTATATTTTTAGGTTTTTAGATTATATAACCCTTGTTTATGAAATAATAGTAATAAACTATATTTTAAAAATTTTATATAAGTAAATGAACATATTCAAACAATAACAATAATTACATTAAATAAATAAAAGATTAAATTAAAAAATCAAGAGTATTAAATAATTATATTATTTATTTTTTAATAATAAAAAGTGTTTAAGAAAAATCAAATATAAGATACAAATATTTGGAAGGGATAGATTTTACCGTTCAAGATCATATGTTATTAAGGTCCTTAATTAGAACAAGTTTGATTCTATGTTTCTCTATGAGTAATATATCACATCTCTTCAAAGTTCCTATATTTTTCACAAAGGAAACACTTTTCTAGATTTGTTTTTTTGAACTTCACTAAAACTTTCATTTCATAATGTGTCGAACAAAAACCAACCTTGTCATGCAATGAACATGCCCTAACATTACAATATGATGAACAAAACCAAAATTTACAACATGGTGGACATAATAATGTTGCAATGTGTCAAACATAGTAACATCGCACAATGAAAAATGTCGTAATGTTGAAATATGGCGAACATCATAATGTTTTAATCTGGTGAACATAGTAACATCACAATGTGATGAACATAAAATGACATCACAATTTGACGAACATATTCATGTCATCCCAATGTGGAAATAAATGTAACATCCCAATGACAACATTTCCAAACGTCGCAATATTTTGAACATAGAAACGTTGCAATCTACCAAACATAGTAATGTCTTAATGTGATGAACATATATGGACGTCACAATATGATGAAGATATATGTTGATCGTACTGTGACAAAGATATATGATGATTACAATGTGATGAAAATATATTTATCATCATAATATGACAAACACTGCCCTCTCATCGCACTATGATGAATATAAATTAATGTCACAATGTGATGAACATTTCCCTGTCATCATAAAGTGATAAATATTTCCCTATCATCGCAATGTGACAAACATATATGTAAATCACAATGTCACGAAGATATCCCTATGATCACAATCTTATGAACATAACCTTGTCATTACATTGTGACAAACCTTGCCTTATCATCGCAATGTGACAACATATTCTCACGTTTCAATCTAACACACATATCCTGACATTACATTGTGACAAATCTTTCCAAACATCACAATGGGAAGAGAACATTGCAATATGATGAACATAGTAATGTTGCAATCTATTGAACATATTAACATTGCAATGTGATGAACATAAATTGAGGTCATTATTTGATGAACATAAGCATGCCATCCCAATGTGGATAGTTATGTCACAATCTAACAAATGGTTACAAGTGTGGAAATGTGTTTCACATCATCTTCTTGGTGCATTGTGATGTACATTTCCTCTCCTTTCTATCGGGTGGTGTACTTTTCAAAGGTTGATCTGTGATCACAATACCACCATATTTGAGTTAGAGAGGAGGATATCCATAATTGTTGAGGTGTCACTATGGGAACTATGAGTTTGTAGTCATGCCTTTCAGGATGAGTAACTCACTAGCTACCTTTTAGTCCTGCATGAACCATATTTTCAATCCTCTACCTTTTAGTTTCGGTGGTGCAATATCCACCCTAGATAGACAAATATGAGGACTCATTTGGAGTCCTAATTTGAGTTCGTTGTGGTGCTTGGTTTCATACTGGAGATATTTTGGAGGCATATCAAATTGCATAGGGGGTTTGTGGCATTTTTCTAGAGGAGTTCGATCATCAAATCTACCAGTGCGAAGAGGGATTTACAAAATTGGGAAAGGAGACACCCATGCAGGTCAAGCACTAGTTGTACCGTGAGGCCTCGCTAGACATCCTGCAGTTATCCTGCAAGGACCTATGGGAATATAGGGTTGTATTACTTCACCAGATTGGGTTTATGAGGGTTAAAGTGATCATTTACAAAGCAGATAGAGAAGAATTCAGGTCAGAAAGCCTTGGACATCAGAGAATTGGCATCATTCCAGGTTTCTTATTGTTTCTGTAGTAGATTTTGTAGTTGATTGGAAACCATTAGATTTGTGTTCTTAGTATTATTATGCGGTTTTTATTACAACCATTAGATATGATTATATTTCTGAGATTTTTGTGATCCAGATGGAGATTGGTGGCCACCTACTCTAACTAGCTCCTCATGTCCATTTTTTTTCAGCACGTCTTTCTGTACTGTTTTATAATTGTGAGTTCTACACTTAAGGGGATATCTAAAGCCTCACACATTCTACAGGTGGATATGGGTGGCCTCTCGCCTAATCCAACTGGCCTATTTTGTATGTTTTCATATCAAAACCTATTGTTGTACTTTTAGAGTTGTTTTGAGGCCCTAAACATTGCTTTTTTTACTCGCCACAGTCAAATTGTAGATGGAGTCATATTATGAGGTAAAAATGTGTAGTTCTCGGAAATACCTTTTCAATAGGCTATCACGCACCTAAATGGAGGTCGTATGAAAAATTTATGACCCTAGGAAGTTGAGGTACCAAATTACACCAACTTACCCATAGGGCCCACATGACTTTTGGCGTTTCACCTTCTAGGGTTAGGTTTTTGGATTTCTAGGGTTTTTGGATTCATGAGTTGATCAAGGTAGATATCAGTGGCAACCCACCTTGTCCAACTAGCTCAAAACAATTTTCTGGCAATTTTGGCAATTTACTATTTTTAGCAATTTTTAACTTCCGAGGCCATCTCAAGGGCCTAAATGAAGTTTTTTTCATAATTGAGCTCCTCAATGATATCCAAATGCTTTAATGATCCTCCAAAATTAATCTTCTCGACGATACCTTTCCAACGGGCTATCATGCGCCTAAAACAGAGATAGTATGCAAAAGTTACGACCCCGGGAAGTTGATGTACTAACTTACCCAAACAGGACCCACATGACTTTTGGCGCTTCATCTCCTAGGGTTAGGTTTTTGGATGTATAGGTTTTTTGGCACTCTTTTTTATTGTAAAAATGCCTTCGGAGCCTCATTGTAACCATCTTCTTGCAAATGAGCGCAGCGATCATATCTCTTCTCAGGGATAAGCCACCACCATTCTAGCGAGTCTTTCACTCTGTATTTTTACAGTCTATGTATATTTCTTTGATTGATGGAAATCATGTATTACTGTATATATATGTTTATGGTTGCATCTCTGATACATTTCTGTTATATTATTGAATATCTATGATATCTCTGTGCATTTCTTTTTTATATCTCCATTCTCATTTCATGCCAAAAATAATCGAGATCAGTGGTATCAAAGAAGGCTACTCTTGATCATTTTTCTAGTGCATGTCCCCGACGAGGTCCGAGTATAGGAAGTTGGGTCTCGATCTTGTCTCTCTTGAAGACAATCGCTCTCGCACACCCAAAAAACCCTCAATGGGGGAAGAAAATAAAAATGACGGAGCAGACGATCCTATCAATATGTTGCTTGAGCAAGCTCTCACCTGACAGAGGGACGAAATGATGCATAATTTTTCCCACATCCTTAAACGCCTTCTGATAGAATCATGCACATCTCATCAAGTGGCCAATTTGGAGGCACCTCTCCTTTCAAGGTATAAGTTAATTTTTATATTCCAGTATTTGAAGGACAGATATATGAAGAAGCCCTAGAAAAATGGTTAACTCTGCTAGAAGGTTATTTCTCTATTCACAATTTTTCCAACAAAGAAAAGATCACCTTCACACTCCTTAAAGTTGTCCCTCATTTCAAACATTGGTAGGAAACTTACTGGGAGAAAAGTTCCACAGAGGAGTCGGGAATATATGGGGTTGATCCCACTTGGGATTTTTTTGTGGATGCGGTAAAGGAACAGTATTACCCTGCTGGCAAGTATGAGGACGAGTACATGAGATGGAACACACTACGGCAAGAGAGGGGACAAGCAGTTTTGAAGTTCACCAATACCATCCATACCTTGCGCACCAATATGGGTATCAAAGACTACGAGTGACATTTGGTTCTGAAATACTATGGGGCTCTACACAGATACATCCAGACTGAAACGGATTTTTTGGACATCTCATCACTGGGTGTTGTGTATCGATATGCTGTTAAAATTAAGCAGAAATTTAAGCACCAGAGAAAACAGGAATTTGGGTCTGCAAATCCACAACAACCAAAGTATGACAAAGATGGACCTAACAAACAGTCTCCCGAAAACCAGTCCAAGACAAAGGAAAAGAAGGGTCACGAGAAGACAAAGAAGGACACCAAAAAATGGTGCGAGTTCAACAAAATCCCCTGGTACGACACCAATGAATGTCACTCAAAATAGTCATTGGTGGCCAAGATCAAAGACAAAGAGCCGAACCCTAATTTAGAATCTGATTTTGAAAATAATGGTAAAGGACAGATCATTGACACAAACCCCACTACTATTGTCGCGACTGTAACAATTCAACCAAAAGAACCAATAGATCCTGAAGAGGGGGAGAACCTTTTTCATTCATAGATGTGGTTGAAGGGGACCCCACTGCATTTTATTGTTGATAGTGGAATCTAGAGTAACCTCATATTAGCAGAGGTCATCAAACAGTTGGGATTGTTGACAACACCACACCCGTAGCCATACAACATCAGGTGGCTTCACCAAGGATGAGATCTCCATGTCATCCAATAATGTCAATTATCATACAACATCGAACCCTTCAAGGATGAGGTATTATGTGATGTTGCCCCACTGGATGTTTGTTATGTTCTCTTGGGCCAACCATATATGTGGAGACACTATGTTGTTTATGAGTCTCGACCTCGTAGTGTCATTATTACTTTGGGGGGTCATCTCTATAGAATACCAGAGGTAGTTCCAAATATTTTTCCACCTGAAAAGTGTCTCAAGGTAGTATCTCATACTGCAAAATTTAGCTTCTTCACAATCTGTTCAAAAGGGGAACAAAAGGACACTGCAACCACTACAACCTCACCCCCTGCACCTTCCATCCAACAGAAGTAGGTCAACAAGGTTGAAACAAATAGAAAGGAGCCCTTCTACACACCTTCCTCTCATGTAGCTTGACCTGTTGAACAACCTTAGTTTCAACAGGTTCATGACAGACTTCCACAAACTAAGCAACATGACATCTCCAACAATACAAGCATCTCACCAAGATGCAGATCTAGCAAATGATTTTCCCTCTCCCCTGAGAACTCAACGCAATGGAGACCATTACTTCATAAGGAGGGAGGATTGATCTAGGTGGATATTTGATGCAGACCTATCGTCCCTCAGGCCGAGATCTGCTCACAGGATCGTTCTTTAACCCCTTCGAGCCAGATCAGCTCTTTCGGATTCCCTGCTGGAATCTCCTTTCAAATCGATCCACAGGTCCTTCGGAAAGCTCTCCTATGTGAAAAACACTAGGAATGAGCCCCTTTCTTCCAAAGCGACCACAACGCTATGACCAAGGGCCTAACCCAAGGTCCTTTTTGTAACTCACAATCTCCCGAGTTCGTGAGTCGAAGCTCCCGACTCTTCCTTTTAAATCTTACGATACCCGAAATGTCGATATGGGTATGGCTCTTCCTCTATCAGCGCCTTCCTCACATGACCACCAGCTAGGCTAAGCACCAACACTTCTCTCTACTCACCACTTCACGAGTTCGAATGTCCAACCTTGGCAAATTTCTTTTACAAACCCCCGAGAATCAATGTTGACTTTTCTCCTCTCTTTCTCGCTACTCGTGACTGTGCGAGTCGAAGGGTTGAGCTCATATACTCTTATATCGCGAATTCCCAAGATGCGAGAAGTCAATGGAGTGTTGACTCCTTCCACTAGGTGACGTGTGTCCACCTGTCTATTTCTCGAGCCCACCTTGTGGTTCTGCCACATGTTTCCTCCATGCCTTGGCTCTCGGCACTTAGTGACTTTTGTAATTAAGACGAGGTCCTTCCAACCTCCGAAAATCCAAATACGTGAAATGCACAATGAGGCTCTGATCCAATGGTCCTCCCTTGACCCAGATCTAATGACTATCTTTGCTCCTCGCGACTTCGTTACTCGCAAATTGGAGCACCCAAACTTTGGGCTCTCACCTTATGAACCTATGACTTCACGAGATCTCCTGATCTCTGTCACCTGTCCTCCTCCGATGGACGGTTGCGATTCTCTCATGACTTCGCCACTCGCAAAGTTGAAGGACTTCCTTCTTTGAACCCCGATGTTCGAATCCCCGATAGAGAGGATCTCGTGACATGTGCCCTTCCAATCGGACGACTCAGATTCTTTCACTATTTCATAACTTCACACCTCACGACCTCACAAATCTTGATGCAAGGGTTTCAATTCTTCAACTCACGAAGCCCCGAAATGAGATTACACGAGTGATCCAACATCCCTTGCTGACTGAGATCCTACTGCCCGATTTCTCCTGAGCTTGCACTTAGAAAAACACTCACCGTAGCCTTCTTTCTGCTCTGCAATATCTGACGGTTCTCGTATCTTCATGAATTCTCCATGGAGAATTCCGACCGTTCAATCTCTCCTTAACACTCTTGCGAAATGAACAAGTATTCTTTCACGAAACTTTTCCACCAACAAACCAACGTTGTTGCACCTTCTTCCAATACTTCAAGGCACTATCTCTCTTGAGATTTTCTTCGACAACTTTGAAGATCCTATCCCTCCTGAGCTTGATTGAAAAATACTCAAGTCCTTTGGGGAAAATTCCTGCACCCACTCCTTGTGACACTTCTTCAAATACACTCCAAGTATTTGAATTCTTAGACTCAGTGCACTCTTTTTGCAGCAACAGTCCTTCAATTCTTTCCTCGAGTTGCAACCTCTGAGATTCTACTCGTCTTGCACACACCTTGCATGGATCTTGTGCTTAAATTTCACTTCTATGAGAATGAGAACAATGTTATCCCTCCTGATCTTGCAAAGATGAACTCTGAGTTCTATCAATGCACACCTTGTGGACAATTTCACTGCACTCCTTGCAGGAAAACTCTTGCTCAAATAGAGAAACAATTGAAACTCATTCTTTACTCTCCCTGTCTTCAGATTTCAGACATTTAATATAAAATCATTCATTTTCACATCAAAGAAAATGCATAACAAAGAGTAACCAAGAATATATCAATCAACATGTACAAACACAGAAAGCAATTGAACACCATGAGTCTGAACTAAAGATCTTTGTATTAATCTAGAACTTCTGTACATGGGGTTTTACTCTACATAGCTCTCTTCTTCTGCTCTCCTATGCTCTCTTGATTGATTTTGTTTCAAATGTTACAATGATACAAGTGAGGGTGTCTATATCCATTTTCCCTCCGACTCCTAAAACTATCTAATCTAAGAATTCAAAGCTACCTACTTACATTTACTAGAAAAAATGCCTCTTAGTTCTTCAGACGAGAGCGGGATGCTTAAGGTCTCATAACAATCTACAAGTATTCTCTTTCTTAACTATTACATTTAAGTTTGGCATATCAAATTTCAAAAATTTCAAACAATTCATCATGTGCCAAAATGTGTTGGTGTTTTGTCCCACGCTCGCTTGTTGTTGGCGATGCTCCTGCATCATACTCCCTCGCTTGAAAATTTTCATAGGCTCCTATCCATGAGCTCTTGTACAGTCTTTCCATGATTCTGGATCTCTGCTTCATTCTCCCAACTATCATCTTCAAATGGATGTCCCTTCCACTTGACCAAGTATTCAAAATATTCCCTTCTTTTGGTCCTTTTGCTAACTCTTTTGTCCAATATGCTTTCCATCTGTGGCTTCTCTACAACTGACATATATTTAAACCACTGAACCTCTAGCTGTTCATCACTTGTTCCTACTTCCTCATCTATGTATGGGTACAAATCTGAGACATTGAATATCGGAGAAATTCCGATCCCATCGGGTAATTCAATATCAGAAGCATTTGCCCCAAATTTCTTCAAGACCTTACATGGTCTGATCCTCTTCATCTTAAGTTTGTTATATGTCCCCTTTGGGAATATTTCCTTTCTTAGATGTGGTAGAATCAAATCACTAACCTCAAATTGAAGTTGTCTCCTGTGTTGATCTACTCTGCGCTTATACTCTTGGTTCAAGTTCTACAATCGCTCCTTCACCTAGATGTGAAGTTTCTTCTTTGCTTCGGCAAAGTCTTCTGCACTAGCACTTCTTATCTCACCTGGTTTTGAATCCCTCAATTCAGATACTCCTCTTGGTTGCATCCTGTAAACAATCTGGAATGGAATCTGCCACTTTCTTCTGTTTAATGAATCATTGTAAGCAAATTCTGCATGTGGCAGATTGTTGTCCCACTGACTGTGGTGTTCTATCACCAAGCTCCTCAGAAAGTCTCCCAAACTTCTATTCACAACTTATGTCTATCCATCTATCTGAGGATGATAAGATGAACTGAATGACAAGTTCATTCCTAGATTTTTCCATAAGGTTCTCCAGAAGTGTCGCATGAACTTGGTGTCTCGATCCAAAGCTATGCTCCTTGGTAAGCCGTGAAGTCGAATGACTTATTTGAAAAACATATTCGCAATGTGAGTTGCGTCACTGGTTTTCTGATATGGTATGAAATGTGCCATCTTAGAAAATCTATCCAACACTACAAAGATCGATTCAAACCCTCTTTGTGTTCTCAATAGCCCCAATATGAAGTCCATGCTTACTGCATCCCATGACCTATTAGGTATGGGTAATGATTGATAAAATCTTGCATTCTGCCTCTTTCCTTTTGAATGTTGACAAATTGTACATCTTTCTACGAATATTTTGACGTCTGCTCTCATTTCTGGCCAAAAATATGACTCGTTTAGCTTTGAGAACGTCTTTTTATGACCGAAATGTTCGGCCAATCCTCCACTGTGTTTCTCCTTCAGCAAATTCTCCCTCATGGAGCATTTTGGAATACAAATTTGATTACCCTTAAACAATAATCCTTCTTGGATCATGTATTCTGTCCACTAGCTTCTATCCCTGAGAACTGGATTCTCAGTTGCTTCATATGCCACCTTAAAATCTACATCATCCCTGTACATGTCACTGAGATCTTCAAAACACAGTGTTTTGACTCTGAACTACTGCAACAACAAACATTTCCTACACAAAGCATCAAAAACTTTGTTAGAAGTTCCATAAATATGATTTATTACAAAAGTAAAGTTCTGCATGTATTCAACCCATTTAACATGTCTTTGATTCAAATTCTCCTATTGAGTCACAAATTGCAAAGCATGATTGTCACTGTATAAGACAAACTCCTTAGGGATTAAGTAATGCCTCCATTTCTTTAATTCTTGGATAATAGCATAGAACTCCTTGTCATACATGGAGTATTTCACTTTATGTTCATTCACCTTCTCGCTGAAGTATGCTATTGGCCTGTCTTCTTGGCTCAAGACTGCCCCTATTGAAAATCCACTTGCATCAAATTTTACTTGAAATGTATTTTTAAAATCCGACAACACCAAAATTGGTTTTTCCGTGATTTTACTTTTTAACAAATTGAAGATTTTCTCAGGCTCTTCTATCCATTGAAAAGACTTTTGTCTCTTCTTCACTGTGTCCGTCATCGGTGCAGTAATTCCACTGAAATTCCTAATGAACTTCTGGTAGAAACTAGCCAATCCATGAAAACTTTGAACTTCAAAGATATTCTTTGGCGATGGCCAATTCTTAATTACCTCCACCTTATCTGTATCCATCCTCAACTTATCTACAGAAATAATAAACCCCAAATAAATGAGCTCTATCTTCATGAATGAGGATTTCTTCATATTTATCAAAAGCTTCTCTTGTTGTAGCCTATTCATCACTATAGCCAAATGTTTCAGATGCTTTGCCTCTGTTTTACTGAAAATCAGTATGTCATCAAGATACACAATGACAAATTTTTCGATGAAATCCTTCATGACTTCATTCATCAACCTCATGAATTTACTTGGTGCATTCGTTAAGCCAAATGGAATAACAAGACATTCATACAACCCTTCATTAGTCTTGAACGTTGTCTTCCATTCATCTCCTTCCCTCATACGAATGTGATGATATCCACTTTTCAAATCAATCTTCGAAACAAATTTCACCCCACTCAAGAAATCCATCAAATCATCCATCCTTGGTAATGGAAATCTGTACCTGATGGTTATCTTGTTGATTTCTCTCGAGTCAGTACACATCCTCTAGGCTCCGTCTTTCTTTGGACTGAGCACTGTCGGAACAACACATGGACTCAAGCTTTCTCTAACCAACCCTTTGTCCATTAAATCCTAGACCCGTCTTTTGACTTCTTCATTCTCCTGCAGCGTCAATCTATACACTACTTTGTTTGGTAAACTAGCTCTAGGTATGAGATCAATATGATGACTTACACTTCTGATCGATGGAAACGAATGAGGTAGCTCATCCACTACTATGTCAGCAAACTCTTCCAATAGTTTCTGAACCTCTTCCGGTAAATCATCTACCCTCGTACTAGTTAAAATAATTTTAGGCTTCCCGACCACAACTAATTGTGGTTCCTCCTTCTTCTTAACCTCTGTAAGAAGTTCCTTCCCACTCATGAGAAGTACAATGTTTCTTAATTTAGGTTTTACTTATTTATCTTTGATTGGAAGAAACATGTGAGTTCTCCCATTCTTCTCTAGGGTGTATGTGTTATTCCTCCCATCATGAATCACATTTATGTCATATTGCCACGATCTACCCAGTAATAGATGACAAACATCCATGGGAATAACATCACAGAGTATTTCAACTTTCTACCCTCCTATATTAAATTCAACTAAACATTGTTTAGTGGGATTTACCTGATGTCCTTTTTGTAGCGAAAAAACTCTATATGGACTTGGATGTTCAATAGTCTCCAGCTCTAGCTTTTCTACCATCTCTATAGAAACAAGATTATCTCTGCTACCACTGTCCACGATGACTTTGCATGCCCAGTCTTTGGTCTTGCAAGTGGTCCAAAAAAGTCTGTTCCTCTGGACCGAACTCTCCACCTCCTTCTTTGGTGTTAAGATAAATTTTTGCATCATCAATGATCTTCCACCTTCAACATCTTCTGCCTCAACATTCCTTCTCTATGCTTCAGCAATATGAGTTTCACCACCTTATTTCTTTTTTTCTGGACACTCATAAGATTTATGTCCGACCTTTCCACATGTGAAGCATTTCACCACTCCACCTCTTCCTCTTCCTCTACCTCTGGTATGAGGGAAAATGTTTCCATCAGCATACTGACCTCTATGTTCAGTATGCTTCCCTCTTTGTGAGCTTCCACCTCTCTCCACTTGAGTTTGAGGTTTCTTCCACTCTTCCTTGGGTTTTTGATTTCTATCATGGGCAACTGATTTGCCTCTGGGCTGACTTCTGCCTCAGCCTCTTTGACCTTGTTTTTGGCTTAGCTTCTCTTCAGCCTTCAAAGCCATCTGATAAGCATCTTCCACCGTTCAGATGGTCATCATGTTCATCTCATCCTAAATGTCGTATCTCAGACCATTCATGTACCTAGAAACTTTTTCATCATCACTTTCGCGATGACCTGCCCTGATGTTCAACCTATAGAATTCATCAGTATATTCCTTCATTGTCATCTGCTTCTGTCTCAAATTTTTTATTCTTCAAAATAGAGTAATCTGGTAGTCCATGCGAATAAATTTCACCTTCATCTTCGTAGTCATCCTATCCCAACTCTTTATTTTCTACTTGCCTTTGCATCGTCTGTCATCTTGTAGCTCATCCCACCACAATGTTGCATGTCCTTTAAGTCTTGTGATAGCATGTTTGAACTTTTTTTCTTCCTCGACATATTCATAGTCAAAATATGTGTCCAGAGCTCTAATCTAGTCTAGAAGCTCTTCATCATCCAGGTTTTCTTCATATAATGGAATATCCATTCTTATTCTAGCACCCATTCTTGCAATGTCCCTAATCAGGCATTCATTTGCTGCATCTTCTGCTGCAACTTCTTCTCCTTCATGTCCAACTTCATTTTCATTTTCAGAATCATTGAGATCCCCAACACTATTTGTGCCCCTCTGCTTTATTTCCATGTCCATGAATCTGGCACGTAGGTCATGTATATCTCTTTCCATGGCTGGATTTGGCACCTGCCTACCCCGTTCTCTTGACATCTCCCTATCCTCTGGTGGATTGGGTGTTTGTCTGTCTCTTCTTCTTGGCGGCATGGATGATATTTCTTTCTCGCTATCGCTATCTGAAATATACAAATAGAGTCAAGCTCTGATACCAACTGACGCAGATCTAGCGGCCCTCGGGCCGAGATCCGCTCACAGGATTGTTCTTTAACCCCTTCGAGTCAGATCGACTCTTTTGGATTCCTTGATGGAATATCCTTTCAAATCGATCCACAGGTCCTTCGGGAAGCTCCCCTGTGCGGACAACACTAGGCATGAGCCCCTTTCTCCCCAAGCGACCACAACAATATGACCAAGGGCCTAACCCAAGGTCATTTTCGCAACCTGCAATCTTGCGAGTTCGTGAGTTGAGGCTCCCAACTCTTCCTTTTAAATCTTGCGATACTCGAAATGCCGATATGGGTATGGCTCTTCCTCGATCAGTGCCCTCCTCATGTAACCATTGGCTAGGCTAAGCAGTAGCACTTCTCGCTACTCACTACTTCGCGAGTTCGAATGTCCAACCTTGGCACCTTTCTTTCACAAATCCCCAAGAGGCGATGTTGACTTTTCTCCTCTCATTCTTGCTACTCATGACTTCGTGAGTCGAAGGGTCGAGATCACGTACTCTTATCTCACAAATCTCCAAGATCCGAGAAGTCAACGGAGTGCTGACTCCTTCCACTAGGTGACGTGTGTCCGCCTATCTATTTCCCGACCCCACCTTGTGGTTCTGCCACGTGTTTCCTCTGTGCCTCAGCTATTGGCACTTCTTGACTTTTTCAGTTGATATTAGGTCCTTCCAACCTTGGAACCTCCGAATATGCAAAACATGCGATAAGGCTCTGATCCAATGGTCCTCCCTTGACCCGGATCCAATGACTATCTTTTCTCCTCGTGAATTCACTACTCATGACTTGGAGCACCCAAACTTTGGGCTTTCACCTTACGAACCTCTGAGTTCATGAGATCTCTTGATCTCTACCACTTGTCCTCCTCTGATGGATGGCTACGATTCTCTCGTGACTTTGCCACTTGCGAAGTGGAAGGACTTCCTTCCCTGAACCTTGATGTTCAAATCCCCGATAGAGAGGATCTCGCGACATGTGCCCTTCCAATCAGACGGCTCAGATTCTTTCTCTATTTAGAAACTTTGCACCTTGGGACCTCGTGAATCCTGATGCAAGGGTTTCAATTCTCCAACTCACGAAGCTCCGAAATGAGATTATGCGAGTGATCCAACGACCCCTTCTGGCTCAGATCCTATGACCCAATTTCTCCTAAGCTTGCACTTAGAAAAACACTCAATGTAACCTTCTTGCTCCTCTGCAAGATCTGACAGTTCTCGGAACTTTGTGAATTCTCCATGGAGAATTTCGACCATTCAATTCCTCCATAACACTCCTGTGAAATGAACAAGTATGCTTTCACGAAAATTGTCCACCAATAAACAAACGTTGTTGCACCTTCTTCCAATACTTCAAGGCTCTAGCTCTCTTGATCTTTTCTTCAACAACTTCGAAGATCCTATACCTCTTGAGCTTGATTGAAAAATCATCAAATCCTTTGGGGAAAATTTCTACGCCCACTCCTTTGTGCACTCTTTTTGCAGCAGCAGTCCTTCAATTCTTCCCTCAAGTTGCAACCTCTGAGAATCTACTTGGCTTGCGCACACCTTGCATGGCTCCTGTGCTTAACTTGCACTTCTATGAGAATGAGAACAATGTTATCCCTCTTGAGCTTGCTAAGACGAACTTTGCCTTTTGTCAATGCACACCTTGTGGACAATTTCACTGTACTCCTTGCAGGAAAGCTCTTGCTCAGACAGAGAAACAATTGAAACTCATTCTTTACTCTCCCTGTTCCTAGCTGGCACGGAGGAAATATTCATTTTTGGGTAGAGTTTGGGCAAAGAAACAATGAGGATAGACGAATATTGGAGAAATAGCATCAGAAAGAGGTATGTATTTTCATGATTATGCTGTGTTAGGTGGTTATCGTTAAGGTGATGAATATGCTGTGTTATGTGATGGTTATTTGATTTATTTTCATGTTGTTAATAAATTTAATTTCTACTCAATAAATTATGGTTAAATGTTGATATGTGTTAGGTGGTGAGAGGAGCGAGAGTAATGAGTGGAATGAGTGGAGGTGGTGCAGTAACCTGATGTCTTTTAAGCATGTGATTGCGGAAGTTTTTGAAGGTGTTTTGGGTCCACACCACTTTTGGGCCCATAATCCCCCACAAGCCACCACGTATGCTTCCAACAATACCATGGTTCCAATTGCGCGACTGCTCTATAAAATTAACGTCTGGGCAATTTACGTCCCCGCAATGAAAATTGGCCATCAATATGATTACGATATGTGATCATGGTGATATTTACCTGTTGCACAGATCAATGATGTTAGCTTATTTGAGATCAATGGTCTGTGATCACTTCAGGAGTTCAAGCTTCAGGAGATTCAATGCATATTTCTTACCATCCTCCAGAGTGTCATACTTATGAAGTGAGGGATATGTCTCCAGATAGCCTCCGTATCTGGATGGTCCAGATTCACTTCAGAAGTTCAGGCTTCGGGTAATTCATCTCCTTGCTTGCGCAATCCTATGAAGTGTCATATATCCAAAGAGGGAGATCAGTCGACGCATGTCCTCGTTGGTGGATGGTCCAGATTGACTTCAAAAGTTTGGGCTTTGGGAGTTTCAAATGTTGTGCTTGGAATTCTCCCGAAGGAAAATATCTAAAGTCAATGATATATCTCCACATGTCCTTGCTAATGGATGCTCAAGATTCACTTCGGGAGTTCGAGCTTCGACAGTTTAAAATGCTATTCTTGGAATTCTCCTGAATGAAAATTGTTGAAGTGACGTGGTGGTCTGATGTCATATGATGTCACGGTTGTTGATGTGTCATGGAAAGAAGGGTGGCATGTGTCACGTGGAAACGGGCAAATGACACAACCAAATGACTTGAAATGAGTGCCACATGTCATGACTGATGAGTGCCATATGCTTCGGCACTTCGGGACTTCGGCTCTTCGGCTCTTCGAAACTTTGTCTCTTCGGGACTTCAAGTCTTTAGCTCTTCGAAAATTCATCTCTTTGGGACTTCGACTCTTCAAATCTTCGAGACTTTAAAAATCTAGGACTTTGTCTCTTTGGATATTAAGAAATTTCCCGATGTAAAGCATGAAAATCTCCCGAAGTGATGATCTCGCAGAGTGATTATCCATTGCTTATCACTAATTAACTGGAGCTTAAGCCATGTTTAACATTTAATACATCGGGAGTTCCAGACTTCGGAAATCGAAAAAATGACAAATTTGTATGCTCGAATGCTAAAGTGGTGGAGTGACTTTCTTAATGTCTTATGTTAAACCTCGCCCGATTCTGGAACACCCCCCCCTGAATGGATGAGATTTGTTGATCTGACCAACCTATTAGATCTTTATCGTTGAAAATTACCCTATTCTTTTTTACAATCTCAACCCAAAAATGACCAGTATGAATTGTTGTGTTTGTCCACGGGTGTTTCGTGTGCATATAAAAAGGCTTAGTCGACCTATCGTGAGATCAATCAATGGAAAACGTGATGACAAGCATTTCAAAACAAATACGACATGTATTTTATCCTTCAAGAAAAACATAAACATGAATGCGCAAAGACTCAAATAGGAAATAATTGAATAAGAATCAAGTCGCTCAAAATTTTCAATTTCTAAATATTTATAATTTTTTGAATTTTTATAATAATAATTTATAATTAAGTCAACTATAAATCAACATAAAAAGGAAACATATGTTATTAACTATTAATCCTACAATGATATAATCTATTAAGTTTAATTTAACCATTAAATCTGTTTGCAATGTTTGTAAGCCGATCACGCAGTCTAAAAAATTGCGACGGACGTAGCTGTGGAGGTACAACCATATTTGTAAGTTGATCACCGAGTTCGTTGAATTCTAGTGGAGGAAAATGTTGCTCCTCTGTGGGTGGTTGTCGTGTTTGCCTTTTGAGGGGAGGTCTGATTACCATATGAAGCGACTCAGATTTATTGTCTACCAATTCCGTCAATGCTTCCTCTCTAGCAGCAAGAGCCTCATTATCTTCTATCTCATTCTCTACCAAACTACACCTGTTGCATATTTGACAGGGCTTCCCTGGTTCTCCACTATATAGAAGACAACCAGAAAAATGAAGCATGTCTGATATTCATATCTTTCAATAGCTTCCTGAGCCTGGTGATATTCATAGAAGACAAACTATAGCTTCCTGATTGCATCCTGTAAACAATATGGAATGGAATCTGCCCCGTGCTTCTGTTTAATGAGTCATTGTAAGCAAATTCTTCCTGTGGCAGAATGTTGTCCCACTGACTATGGTGTTCTATCACCAAGCTCCTCAGCAAGTCTCCCAAACTTCTATTCACAACTTATGTCTGTCCATCTGTCTGAGGATGATAAGATGAACTGAATGAAAATTTTGTTCCTAGCTTTTTCCATAAGGTTCTCCAGAAGTGTCCCATGAACTTGGTGTCTCGATCTGAAACTATGCTCCTTGGTAAGCCGTGAAGTCGAATGAATTCTTTGAAAAACAGATTCACAATGTGAGTTGTGTCACTCGTTTTCTGATACGGTATGAAATGTGCCATCTTAGAAAATCTATCCAACACTACAATGATCGATTCAAACCCTCTTTGTGTTCTCAACAGCCCCAATATGAAGTCCATGCTTACTGCATCCCACGACCTATTAGGTATGGGTAACTGTTGATAAAAGCCTGCATTCTGCGTCTTTCCTTTTGAATGTTGCCAAATTCTACATCTTTCTACGAATCTTTTGACATCTGCTCTCATTCCTGGCAAAAAATATGACTCATTTATCTTTGAGAACGTCTTTTCATGACCGAAATTTTCGATCAATCCTCCACTGTGTTTCTCCTTCAGAAAATTCTCCCTCATGGAGCATTTTGGAATACAAAGTTGATTACCCTTAAACAATAATCCTTCTTGGATCATGTATTCTGTCCACTAGCTTCTATCCCTGAGAATTGGATTCTTAGCTACTTCATATGCCACCTTAAAATCTGGATCATCCATGTACATGTCCCTGAGATCGTCAAAACCCAGTGTTTTAACTATGAACTACATCAACAACAAACATTTCGTGCGCAAAGCATCAAAAACTTTTTTAGAAGTTCCAGAAATATGCTTAGTTACAAAAGTAAAGTTCTACATGTATTCAACCCATTTAACATGTCTTTGATTCAAATTCTGAGTCACAAATTGTAAAGCATGATTGTCACTGTATGAGACAAACTCCTTAGGGATTAAGTAATGCCTCCATTTCTTTAATGCCTGGATAATAGCATAGAAGCCCTTGTCATATGTGGAGTATTTCACTTTCTCTTCATTCAGCTTCTCGCTGAAGTATGCTACTGGCCTATCTTCTTGGCTCAAGATTGCCCCTATTGCAAATCCACTTGCATCAAATTTTACTTGAAATGTATTCTTCAAATCTGACAACAACAAAATTGGTTGTTCGGTGATTTTACTTTTTAACAAATTGAAGATTTTCTCAGCCTCTTCTGTCCATTGAAAATACCTTTGTCTCTTCTTCACTATGTCTGTCATCGGTGCAGTAATTCGACTGAAATTCCTAATGAACTTCCGATAGAAACTAGCCAATCCATGAAAACTTCGAACTTCAAAGATATTCTTTGGCGATGGCCAATTCTTAATTACCTCCACCTTATCTGGATCCATCCTCAACTTATCTACAGAAATAAAAAACCCCAAATAAATGAGCTCTATCTTCACGAATGAGGATTTCTTCATATTTATCAGCAACTTCTCTTGTTGTAGCATATTCATCACTATAGAAAAAAATTTCAGATGCCCTGCCTATGTTTTATTGAAAATTAGTATGTCATCAAGATACATAATGAAAAAAATTTCGATGAAATCCTTCAAGACATCATTCATCAACCTCATGAAGTTACTTGGTGCGTTTGTTAAGACAAATGGCATAACAAGCCATTCATACAACCCTTCATTACTCTTGAATGCAATCCAAGCAATCCATCAAATCATCCATCCTTGGTAATGGAAATCTGTACCTGATGGTTATCTTGTTGATTTCTCTCGAGTCAGTACACATCCTCCAGCCTCCGTCTTTCTTTGGACTGAGCACTGTCGGAACAACACATGGATTCAATCTTTCTCTAACCAACCCTTTGTCCATTAAATCCTAGACCTATCTTTTGACTTCTTCATTCTCCTGCAGCGTTAATCTATACACTACTTTGTTTGGTAAACTAGCTCCAGGTATGAGATCAATATGATGACTTACACTTCTGATCGATGGCAACGAATGAGGTAGTTCGTCCACTACTATGTCAGCAAACTCTTCCAATAGTTTCTAAACCTCTTCTGGTAAATCATCTACCCTTGTACTGGTTAAAACAATTTTAGGCTTCCCGACCACAATGAATTGTGGTTCCTTCTTATTCTTAACCTCTGTAAGAAGTTCCTTCCCACTCATGAGAAGTACAGTGTTTCTTACTTTAGGTTTCACTTCTTTATCTTTGATTGGAAGCAACATGTGAGTTCTCCCATTCTTCTCTAGGGTGTATGTGTTCTTCCTCCCATCATGAATCACATTTCTATCATATTTCCATGGTCTACCCAGCAATAGATGACAAACATCCATGGGAATAACATCACAAAGTATTTCATCTTTATACCCTCCTATTTTAAATTCAACTAAACATTGTTTAGTGGCATTTACCTGATGTCCTTTTTGTAGCGACAAAACTCTATATGGACTTGGATGTTCAATAGTCTCCAGCTCTCGCTTTTCTACCATCTCTATAGAAACGAGATTATCTGTGCTACCACTATCCATGATGACTTTGCATGCCCATTATTTGGTCTTGCAAGCAGCCCAAAAAAGTCTGTTCCTCTAGACCGAACTCTCCACCTCATTCTTTGGTGTTAAGATAACTTTTTGCATCATCAGCGATCTTCCACCTTCAACATCTTCTGCCTCAACATTCCTTCTATGTGCTTCGGTAATGCGAGTTTCACCACCTTCTTTATTTTTGTCTAGACACTCATAAGATTTATGTCCGACCTTTCCACATGTGAAGCATTTCACCACTCCACCTCTTCCTCTTCCTCTACCTCTGGTACGAGGGAAAATGTTTCCAACAGCATACCGACCTCTCTGTTCAGTATGATTCCCTCTTTGTGAGCTTCCACCTCTCTAAGTTTGAGTTTGAGGTTTCTTCCACTCTTCCTTGGGTTTTTTATTTCTATCCTGGGCAACTGATTTTCCTCTGGGCTGACTTCTGCCTCAGCCTCTTTGACCTTGTTTTCGGCTTAGCTTCTCTTTAGCCTTCAGAGCCATCTGATAAGCATCTTACACCATTCGGATGGTCATAATTCTCATCTCATCCTGAATTTCATACCTCAGACCATTCATGTACCTAGCAACTTTTTCATCATCACTTTCGCGATGACCTGCCCTGATGTTCAACTGATAGAATTCTTCCGTATATTCCTTCATTGTCATCAACTTCTGTCTCAAATTTTGTATTCTTCAAAACAAAGTAATCTGGTAGTGCCTGGGAATAAATTTCACCTTCATCTTCGCAATCATCCTATCCCAACTCTTGATTTTCTACTTGCCTTTGCAACGTCTTTCATCTTGTAGCTCATCCCACCACAATGTTGCATGTCCTTTAAGTCTTGTGACAACATGTTTGAACTTTTTTTCTTCCTCGACATCTTCATAGTCAAAATATGTGTCCAGAGCTCTAATCTAGTCTAGAAGCTCTTCATCATCTAGGTTTTATTCATATACTGGAATATCCATTCTTATTCTAGCACCCATTCTTGCAACATCCCTAATCGGGTGTTCATTTGCTGCATATTCTACTGTAACTTCTTCTCCTTCATGTCCAACTTCATTTTCATTTTCAGAATCACTGACATCCCCAACACCAGTTGTGCCCCTCTTATTTATTTCCATGTCCACTTCTCTGGCACGTAGGTCATGTATATCTCTTTCCATGGCTAGATTTGGCACCTGCCTACCACTTTCTCTTGACATCTCCCTATCCTCTGGTGGATTGGGTGTTTGTCTGTCTCTTCTTCTTGGTAGCATGGATGATATTTCTTTCTCGCTTTCCCTATCTAAAATATACAAACAGAGTCAATCTCTGATACCAACTGACACAGATCTAGTGGCCCTTGGGTCGAGATATGCTCACAGGATTTTTCTTTAAACCCTTCGAGTAAGATCGGCTCTATCGGATTCCTTGACGGAATATCCTTTCAAATCGATCCACAGGTCCTTCGGGAAGCTCCCCTGTGTGAAAAACACTAGGCACGAGTCCTTTTCTCCCCAAGAGACCATAGCAGTATGACCAAGGGCCTAACCCAAGGTCCCTTTTGCAACTTGCAATCTCATGAGTTCATGAGTCGAGGCTCCCAACTCTTCCTTTTAAATCTCGCGATACCCGAAATGTCAATACGGGTATGGCTCTTCCTCTATCAGCACCTTCCTCACGCAACCATCAGCTAGGCTAAGCACTAGCACTTCTCGCTACTCGCCACTTCACGAGTTCGAATGTCCAACCTTGGCACCTTTCTTTCATGAATCCCCAAGAGGTGATGTTGACTTTTCTCCTCTCATTCTTGCTACTCATGACTTCGCAAGTCGAAGGGTCAATCTCACTTACTCTTATCTCACAAATCTCTGACACACAAGAAGTCAACGGAGTGTTGACTCCTTCCACTAGGTGACGTGTGTCTGCATGTCTCTTTCCCGGGCCCACCTTGTGGTTCTGCAACATGTTTCCTCTGTGCCTCGGCTATCGACACTTCTCGACTTCTGTAGTTGAGATGGGGTCCTTCCAACCTCCGAACCTCTGAATATTCAAAGCATGCCATGAGGCTCTGATCCAATGGTCCTCCCTTGACCTGGATCCAACTGTTGTCTTTGCTACTCGCGAATTCACTACTCGTGACTTGGAGCACCCAAACTTTGGGCTTTCACGTTACGAATCTCCAAGTTTGTCAGATCTCTTGATCTCTACCACTTGTCATCCTCTAATGGATGGTTGTGATTCTCTCGTGACTTCACCACTTGCGAAGTGGAAGGACTTCCTTCTATGAACCTTGATGTTAGAATCCCCGATAGAGAGGATCTCGCAACACATGCCCTTCCAATCGGATGACTCAGATTCTTTCTCTATTTTGGAACTTTGCACCTTAGGACCTCACGAATATTGATGCAAGGGTTTCAATTCTCCAACTCACGAAGCCCCGAAATGAGATTACGTGAGTGATCCAACGACCCCTTCTAGCTCAGATCCTACGACCCGATTTATCCTGAGCTTGCAATTAGAAAAACACTCAACGTAACCTTCTTGCTCCTCTGCAAGATTTGACAGTTCTCAGAACTTTGTGAATTCTCCATGGAGAATTCTGACTGTTCAATTCCTCCGTAACACTCCTACGAAATGAACAAGTATGCTTTCACAAAACTTGTCCACCAATAAACCAATGTTGTTGTGCCTTCTTCCAATACTTCAAGGCACTAGCTCTCTTGAGATTTTCTTCGACAACTTCGAATATCCTATACCTCCTGAGCTTGATTGAAAAATCCTCAAGTCCTTTGGGGAAAATTTTTGCACCCACTCCTTGTGGCACTTCTTCAAATACACTCCAAGTATTTGAATTCTTAGACTATGTGCACTCTTTTTGCAGCATCAGTCCTTCAATTCTTCCCTCAGGTTGCAACCTCTGAGAATCTACATGGCTTGCGCACACCTTGCACGGCTCCTATGCTTAACTTGCACTTTTGTGAGAATGAGAACAATGTTATCCCTCCTAAGCTTGCTGAGACGAACCCTGTCTTCTGTCAACGCACACCTTGTGGACAATTTCACTGCACTCCTTGTAGGAAAGCTCTTGCTCAGATAGAGAAACAATTGAAACTCATTCTTTACTCTCCCTGTTACTAGCTGGCAGGGAGGAAAGATTCGGTTTTAGGTAGAGTTTGGGAAAAGCAACAGCGAGGACAGACAAAGATTGGAGAAATAACATCAGAAAGAGGTATGTATTTTCATGATTACGATGTGTTAGGTGGTTATCATTAAGGTGATGAATATGCTGTGTTATGTGATGGTTATGTGATTTATTTTCATGTTGTTAATAAATTTAATTTCTGCTCAATAAATTATGGTTAAATGTTGATATGTGTTAGGTGGTGAGAGGAGCGAGAGTAATGAGTGGAATGAGTGGAGGTGATGTGGAGGTGGTGCAGTAACCCGATGTCATTTAAGCACGTGATTGCAGAAGTTGTTGAAGGTGTTTTGGGTCCACACCACTTTTGGGCCCGTAATCCCCCACAAGCCACCACGTATGCTTCCAACAATACCATGGTTCCAATTGTGGGACCGCTCTATAAAATTAATGCCTGGGCAGTTTACATCCCCACAATGAATTGTGGCCATCGATCTGATTACAATCTGCAATCACGGTGATATTTACCTATTGCATAGATCAATGATGCTAGTTGATTTGAGATCAGTGGTCTACGATCACTTCGGGAGTTCAAGCTTCAGGAGTTTCAATGCATATTTCTTACCATCCTCCAGAGTGTCATACTTACAAAGTGAGGGATATGTCTCTAGATGACCTCCATATTTGGACGGTCTAGATTCACTTCGGAAGTTCAGGCTTCAGGTAATTCATCTCCTTGCTTGTGCAATCCTATGAAGTTTCATATATCCAAAGAGGGAGATCTGTCGATGCGTGTCCTCATTGGTGGATGGTCCAGATTCACTTCAGAAGTTCGAGCTTTGGTAGTTTCAAATGTTGTGCTTGGAATTCTCTTGGAGAAAAATATCTAAAGTCAATGATCTGTCTCCACATATCCTTGCTAATGGATGCTCAAGATTCACTTTGGAAGTTCGGGCTTCGGGAGTTTAAAATGTTGTTCTTGGAATTCTCCCGAATGAAAATCATTGAAGTGATGTGGTGGTCTGATGTCATATGATGTCACAGTTGTTGATGTGTCATGGAAAGAAAGGTGGCACGTGTCACGTGGAAACGGGCGAATGACACAACCAAATGACCCGAAATGAGTGCCACATGTCATGATTGATGAGTGCCATGTGCTTCGGCACTTCAGGACTTCGTCTCTTTGACTCTTTGGAACTTTGTCTCTTCGGGACTTCAAGTCTTCGGCTCTTCGAAACTTCGTCTCTTTGGGACTTCAACTCTTCGAATCTTCGAGACTTCGAATCTCTAGGACTTCAACTCTTTGACTCTTAAGAAATTTCCTGATGTAAAGCATGAAAATCTCCCGAAGTGATGATCTCGTAGAGTGATTATCCATTGCTTATCACTAATTAACTTGAGATTAATCCATGTTTAACATTTAATACTTTGGGAGTTCCAGACTTCGGAAATTGAAACAATGACAAATTCATATGCTCGAATGCTAAAGTGGTGGAGTGACTTTCCTAATGTCTTATGTTAAACCCCACCTGATTCTGGAACCCCCCCCGAATGGATGAGATTCGTTGATCTGACCAACCTATTAGATCTTTATCATTGAAAATTACCCTATTCATTTTGACAATCTCGACCCAAAAATGACCATTCTGAATTGTTGCATTTGTCCACAGGTGTTTCGTGTGCATATAAAAAGGCTTAGTCGACCTATCATGAGCTCAATCAATGGAAAATGTGATGACAAGCATTCCAAACCAAATACGACATGTATTTTATCCTTCTCTACCAAACTACACCTGTTGCATATTTGACAGGGCTTCCCTAGTTCTCCACTATATAGAAGAAAACCACAAAAATGAAGCATGTCTGAATACGAAATTGCCCGTTTGCAAACATAACACATTGTATTTCCACACATACATGTCACCCTATTGCATCCATACGCCTTGATTAACTCCGCCTTGCAAATGTTACATTCTCTTATCACAGCTTTTGTCATCCTCTCTTCAACTTCCCTACGAAGAGCAGTCTCACATTTTTCCTCAACCTCTTCACAGCGTAATGCTAAGTGACTCAGCTTCTTGCATTTGATACAGGAAGCCTTTAAACATTTAGGGTTTTGACAGTCCAAAACTTGTACACATTTGTCTACCTCATATGGAATGTTACAAAATGGGCAATAAACCAAACCTTCAATTTTGGCTTCAACTATAGCTTCTTGAGCCTGGCGATATTCATATATTTTAATAACATCATTTGGAAGAGCTCTGCTAGTCTTTGACAAAGGAATTGACTCCTCGCAACAATCAATAGCCATACAAGATAGAGAGGCATGTGCTTTGAGACCTCCATAAATGATTTCATCAATCCGCTTCCTTATACATTTAAAACAAAACAGATGCCCATTTCTACACTATACCATATTTTCAACCTGATATTCTCAATAACAACAATCACATTCGATAGACGTTGCCCCTAATCCATCCATTTCAACTTCTTCTGTCTCACTCAGGCTTACAATATGAGAGATTTATGCTCCTAAATTCTTTGGAGTGGCAATTTTTCCACCAGTTATTTCATCAAAGTTACCTGCTCCACTAATTATCGCCTTGCCCTTCTCCTTTTGGGAATTATTAAGCTGCCACTGTAAACAAGATCTTTTTGTTTCTTCGGTCCTCCTTTTAACACCTACTCTCCTGACTCCTAAAGCTCCATCGTTTGATGAATCCAAAGCAACTAACTTTTCATCATTAGAATTATGGGTGTAGTCTGAAGAAGATGTTGAACCTGCAGCCATATTTCCCAAAATGGGTAACGAATTCTGGTATAAATGGCTTGAATTTCCACTTGCCCCTCTCAGAGATTATTACAATCGAGAATGCGAGAATAATCCTTCAACACAGACAAGGCATAAAAAAAGACGAAGCATAAATAAATACAAGTCGACAAACAGCTTTCAAGCCCACAACATTCGTGCGCACCCTCTAAGAGTGGAGATTTTGTACTCTCGGGTGTTTTAAGAAGTCGGTGAAGAAATTTGGTTTCCGTCTTTTATTATCGTTAAAGTGTAACCTTTGGTTACGGGCAAGAGGGGGTTTATGAAAATTATTTTTGGGTGGTTCAGACATTTTTATTGGTTAGGGTTGAAGTATTAATGAGGATATGAGACATAATAGTGGGGAGCCATCGCATGCTGCAGAACATATGCCATTGCAGGATAAGCCCAAGGGAGTGACCATTGCCACACTCTCAGGAATCCCTAAATATTACACCTTCAAGGTTAGAGGTATTTTGTAGGGGTAGAGGGTTCCAACATTGGTTGATGTTGGAGCCACCCACAATTTCATTTCATTGATGTTGCACTTGTCACCATGAGACAAGTCCTTGCGGAGGATTTTGAGGGAATCAATGTGGTTGTAGTAGATGTGTACAACATGACATGTACTCAGAGGACCAAGGGATTGGAAGTAACAATGGGAAACTATACATTGATCGATGAATTTTGTGTCGTGGATATAGCATATACTCATGTGGTGTTAGGAGTTCAGTGGTTGTACTCATAAAGATGGAGTTCAATGGTTGTACTCATAAAGTGGAGTACTAATTATCGCCTTGCCCTTCTCCTTTTGGGAATTATTAAGCTGCCACTGTAAAGAAGATATTTTTGTTTCTCCGGTCCTCCTTTTAACACCTACTCTCGTGACTCCTGAAGCTCCATCGTTTGACGAATCCAAAGAAACTAACTTTTCATCATTAGAATTATGGGTGTAGTCTGAAGAAGATGTTGAACCTGTGGCCATATTTCCCAAAATGGGTAACGAATTCTGGTATAAATGGCTTGAATTTCCACTTGCCCCCCTAAGAGATTATTACAATCAAGAAAGCTAGAATAATCCTTCAACACATAGAGTCTAGGTTAAGACAAGGCATAAACAAAGACGAAGCATAAATAAATACAAGTCAACAGATAGCTTTCAAGATGACAACATTCATGCGCACGAGCTAAGCGCGGAGATTTTGTACTCTCGGGTGTTTTAATAAGTCGGTGAGGAAATTTTGTTACAGTTTCATCCTATTTCATTATTTCATAGAAGATATTGTTTACTGAATATTTGTGTTATTCTTCCTATCTCTGTGTTTATGGTATTCAATCTATAATGAGTTCATTCCACACCTAAATCTAGATCAGTGGTATCAGAGCAGTCTGGTCTACATTTATTTTTCTTAATGCATGTCCTCGACAAGGTCTGGGTACAAGAAGTTGGGACACAAACCAATCAAGCCATTACCAAATCGAACGCGCTGAACCCAGAAAAAAAACATCGAAGATGAAAATAAAGATGACAGAGCAGGATATCCTATTAAAATATTACTCGAGGAAGCCCTCACGTAACAAAGGAACGGAATGATGGACTTCCTTGGTTCTCCATTATATAGAAGACAACCACAAAAATGAAGCATGTCTGAATACGAAATTTCTCGTTTGCGCAGGGTGGATAGTGAGTCATCCTAGGAGGTATGTCGATAGGTTCCCCCAAGATTGTGTCTAACGAGCACATGGAGACCCTTTTTAGACATGGTTACATGGCCTATGCAATAGAGTGTGTATCACCATGGAAAATCCATCACAAGATCGGAAACATTACCCTACATATATCCAAGCATTACTAGGAAAGAATGAAAGAGTGTTCAATCCATTGCGAGCAGGTAAACCACCTCATAGACGATTTGAGCATGTCATTGAGAGAGAAGAGGGGTCGAAGCCCATGATAAGCACCCTTTACAGGCATCCGAAGAGGTTAAAGGATGAATAAGAGAAGGCCATAAAAGAATTGTTAGAGATGGGAAATATCAGGCCTACCTCTAGTCATTCTGCTTCGTTAATTGTGCTAGAATTATAGGTGTAGTCTGAAGAAGATGTTAAACCTTCGGCCATATTTCCCAAAATCTGTAACGAATTCTGGTATAAATGGCTTGTATTTCCACTTGCCCCCCCCCAAGAGATTATTACAATCAAGAATGCTAGAATAATCCTTCAACACATAGAGTCTAGGTTAAGACAAGGCATAAACGAAGACAAAGCATAAATAAATACAAGTCGACAGACAACTTTCAAGCTGACAACATTCGTGCACACCCGCTAAGCATGAAGATTTTGTACTCTCGGGTGTTTTAATAAGTCAGAGAGGAAATTTTGTTTCCATCTTTTATTCTCGTTAAAGTGTAACCTTTGGTTACGGGCAAGAGGGGGCTTATGAAAATTATTTTGGGGTGGTTCAAACATTTTTATTGGTAAGGGTTGAAGTATTAATGAGGATATTAGACAGAAGAGTGGGGAGATTCCATTGCACGATAAACCCAAGGGAGTGACCATTGCCACACTCTCAGGAATCCCTAAATATTACACTTTCAGGGTTAGAGGTATTTTGTAGGGGCAGAGGGTTACAACATTGGTTGATGGTGGAGCCACCCACAATTTAATTTCATTGATTTTGCACTTGTTACCATGAGACAAATCCTGCCATGAGACAAATACTTGTGGAGGATTTTGACAGAATCAATGTGGTAGTAGTAGCTGTGTACAACATGACGTGTACTCAGAGGACCAAGGGATTGGAAGTAACAATGGGAAACTATACATTGATTGATGAATTTTGTGTTGTGGATATAACATATACTCATGTGGTGTTAGGAGTTCAGTGGTTGTACTCATAAGGATGGAGTTCTAGGACAAGGGTGGATAGTGAGTCATCCTAAGAGGTATGTTGATAGGTTCCCCCAAAATTGTGTCTAACGAGTGCATGGAGACCCTTTTTAGACATGGTTACATGGCCTATGCAATAGAGTGTTGATCACCATGGAAAATCCATCACAAGATCGAAAGCATTACCCTGCACATATCCAAGCATTACTAGGAAAGAATGAAATAGTGTTCAATCCATTGTGAGCAGGTAAACCACCTCACAAACAATTTGAGCATGTCATTGAGATAGAAGAGGGGTCGAAGCCCATGATAAGCACCCCTTACAGGCATCCAAAGAGGTTCAAGGATGAAATAGAGAAGGCCATAAAAGAATTGTTAGAGATGGGAAATATCAGGCCTAACTCTAGTCATTCTGCTTTGTTAATTATGCTAGTGAAGAAAAACTATGGCACTATGGGGATGTGCATAGACTACAGGGAATTAAAAAAGAATACCATCAAAAACCAATACCCAATGCTCAATATTGATGAGTTGACTAAAAAATTTCCTGGGGTGGTGTAGTTTTCAAAGGTTGATCTGCGATCACAATACTACCATATTGGATTCAGAGAGGAGGATATCCATAATCATTGAGGTGTCACTATGGGAACTATGAGTTTGTATTCATGCCTTTCTAGATGAGTAACTCACCAGTTACCTTTCAGTCTTGCATGAACCATTTCTTCAATCCTCTACCTTTTAGTTTCGGTGGTGCAATATCCACCCTAACTAAACAAAGATGATGACTCATCTAGAGTCCTCATTTGAGTTCGTTGTTGTGTTTGGTTTCATACTGGAGAGATTTTTGAGGCATATCGAATTGCGTAGGGGGTTTGTGGCATTTTTCTAGACGAGGTCGGTCATCAGATCTACCGGTGCCAAGAGGGAATTACACAACTGGGAAAGGAGACACCCCTGCGGGTCGAGCACCGGTTGTAGTGTGAGGTCTCGCTAGATGTCCTGTAGTCATCCTGCGAGGGCCTCTATGAATATGGGGTTGTATTACTTCACTATATTGGGGTTATGAGGGTTAAAGTGATCGTTTGTAGAGTAGATAGAGAAGGATTAGGCTTAGAAAGCCTTGGACATCAGAGAATTGGCATCATTCCAGGTTTCTTATTGTTTCTATAGTAGATTTTGCAGTTGCTTGGTAACCATTAGATTTGTGTGCTTAGTATTATTCTGCGATTGTTATTACAACCATTATATATGATTATATTACTGAGATTTTTATGATCCAGATGGAGATTGGTGGCCACCTATTCTAACTAGCTCCTTGTGTCCATTTTTGTTCAACACATCTTTCTGTACTATTTTATAACTGTGAGTTATACACTTCTGGAGCTATCTAAAGCCTCACACATTCTCCAGGTGGATATGGGTGGCCTCTCACCTAATCCAACTAGCCTATTTTGTATGTTTTCATATCAAAACATCTTGTTGTACTTTTAGGGTTGTTTTGAGGCCCTACACATTGTTTTTTTTCTTGCCATAGTCAAATTGTAGATGGAGTCAAATTCTGACATCACAATTTATAGTTCTCTGAAAGACCTTTCCAACATGCTATCGCGTGCCTAAAACATAGGTCGTATGCAAAATTTATGACCCTAGGAAGTTGAGGGGCCAAATTACACCAACTTACCTGTAGGGCCCACATGGATTTTGGCATTTCACCTTCTAGGGTTAGGTTTTTGGATGTCTAGGGTTTTGGGATTCATGAATAATATGAAAAGGGCCTATGGAGCCTCATTGTGATCCATTCTACATAGACTTGGAGATAACTACCACCATTCGATCAAGTTTTAGTTCTTTAGTTTTATAGTTTCATCCTATTTTATTATTTCATAAAAGATATTGTTTATTGAATATTTGTGTTATTCTTCCTATCTCTATGTTTATGGTATTCAGTCTATAATGAGTTCGCTCCACAACTAAATCTAGATCAGTGGTATCAGAGCAGTTTGGTCTACATTTATTTTTCTTCATGCATGTCCCTGACAAGGTCTGGGTACAAGAAGTTGGGACACAAACCAATCAAGCCATTACCAGATCAGTCGCGTCGAACCCAAAAAAAAACCATCGGAGATGAAAATAAAGATGAAAGAGCAGGATATCCTATTAAAATGTTACTCGAGGAAGCCCTCACGTGACAAAGGAACAAAATGATGGACAACTTTACATAGATCCTTCGACGGCTTCGCCAGGGAGAAGGTATAGGTAAAGCTTGATATTCCATGATCTTCAAGATGACAAGGAATAAACAAAGATGAAACATAAATAAATACAGGTCGACCGACAACATTCGTGTGCACCCGTTGAGCACAGAGATTTTGGACTCTCAGGGGTTTTTAGAAGTTGATGAGGAAATTTTGTCTCCGTCTTTTATTCCGATTAAAATGCAATCTTTGATTACAGGCACGAACGGGTTTATGACAATTATTTTGGGGTGTTTCAAACATTTTTATTGATTTTAGCTGATGTATTAGCTTTAGTCATGGCATTATGGAGTTTAGGAAAGTTGTTTATATTTTTATTTTTGAGAGGTTTTAAAGAAATGTGACCCATTAAAAATTGGAGTTTGTGGAATTTTTTAATCATTTTAACAATAAATATGATATTCTTATGTTTATAATGGAGATTAAAGACGAAAACAACAAGCTATTTTTTAAATATTTTTCTATTTGTTTTGTACATAAATAAATGTTGTTTCCCTATTTTAACTTCAATGTTTTAGCAAACTTACAATGTTTCCATAAAATACGTCCAAAGAGTTTAGCCTATATTTTAAAGAGATTATACTTTGAGGTTTTCTTTGACCTCATATTGAAGGTGGGCATGTTGTCCATGTACCATATTTATTTTTTGGTATGGTAGAATTTGACACTGACTCTCTACAGCCAAAGCATTGACTATTGAAGGGCTCAAGGCTTCACTCACTATATTTCTTTAAAGGCTCCACCACAGTGGCCCAGAGGTTGTTGATTTCATCTTGTGTTGGTTCCTACGGAATATTTTCTACATCCCGCAAGCGAGTGAATGGTCAATGAAGATGGAAACCTTTTGTATGAGGGCCTTGTGAGAAAGCTTGCAGGAAGTGATTATCACTAGATGTAAAGAAATGAGGCACATGGTAATATAAAGTCGTATGTCTCATCAGATTTCTTAACTTAGAGAACGTGAGCCATTAACTATTCAAGCCAAGGAAAACAAATTCAGAAATCGAAAGAGGATACCATGATGATACCTAGAAATTCACTTTGCCTTGACTCAATACCAAGGATATGATGTGTTTTTTTGATGTTCATCCATTTGAATGGCCTTCATCCTTTCAATCTACTTATGAGTTATGATATCATGTAATGTCCCCTTCCAATTGACATAGGATGGCTTAATATCCTAGACGACTCTCATAGGCTATAGTCAATAACAAAAAAGGTAGTCAAGGAGTGTGTGAGACACAAAGATTTTGTAATGAACAACTTACTTCGAATCCATAATAAGATTTATATATAATAATAATTGATAATAGATTATGATATTACAAAGATAGGGCCTACCTATATATATGCCCTTTATGGTTTTATGAAGAGTGATGACTTTTACTCATGACCTTTTATTACATGCATGTTTAATTTTACTTTTATTTATCATTTTAATGTATTTATATTATATTATTTATTTATTGTGACATTTCCCTTCCCTTAAATTTTTCTTTGTCCTCAAGGAAACGATAAAGAAGGATGTAACTTGAGAAATTTCTCTGACTCCCATGCAACATCTTATTTCGGTAGATTTTTCCATTTAATCAAATATTCCTTGATTACTCGATAACGTAATCTCTTTTCCTCGATGGCCATAATGGATTCTGGATCTAAAATGATTCTTCCTTCCTCATCCAACATAGGAAGTATAATTTGTGCCTTTTTTTGTTGTTCGAAGACTCTCTTTAGGCATGATACATGAAAGATGGTCTGGATATGACTTTTATCTAGTAAATCCAACTGACAGGCTACGTGATTGATTTTTCTATTTATTTGATATGGTCCATAAAATTTTGGAGCCAGATTCTTCTTCCCATGTTGTTTAAGGGATAATTGGTTGTAAGGTTGAAGTCTCACAAATACCCAGTCTCCTACTTCGAACTCTCTTTTTGTTCGGTTTTGGTCAACTTGTTGCTTCATTCGGTTCCTTGCTACTGTTAAGTTTTCTTTGAGTAAATGAAGGATTTTGTCACTTTCATCTAAATGGTCTTTTATTGATGCACCTTTTAAGTGGTTGGTGTCCGACTCCTTCCATGATGGAGGTTTGTAACCATAAATATCTTGGAAAGGTGTCATTTTAGCTAATGTGTGATAAGTGGAAGTATACCACCACTCAGCAAGGTGCAACCATTGAAACCATTTATTTTGTTTGTCGGAGATAAAACAATAAAGAAAGGTTTCTAACATTTATTGACAACTTATATTTGACCATTTGATTGAGGGTGGTAAGATGAGCTCATATTGAGAGAGGTTTTGATATATTTGAAAAATTCTCTCCAAAAATCCCCTTTAAATTTGGCATCTCTATTGCTAACAATGACCTTAGGGAACCTATGTAGTTTGTAAATATTTTTACATAATATTTGAGTCATTTGTTTTGTTGAATACATTTTCCTTACTCCAATAAAGTGTGCATATTTAGTTAGTCTGTCTACTGCTACTAATATTTTATCGTTTCTATCATATATGTGTAGTCCTTCAATGAAATCCATTGAAATTTCTTCCCATTTTTGGTTGGGAATGTCTAACGGGTGGAGTAACCCAAGGGTTGATACATTTTCATTCTTGTTTGTTTGACAAATATCACATTCTGCTACATATTTTTGAATATCTGCACTCATCCCTTTCCAAAAAAATGATCCTTTTGCATTATAGTATGTTTTGAAAAATCGTACATGACCTCCAGCTAGGCAATCATGAGATTCTTGAAGAAACATGGTTTTAAATCTTGATTTGGTATTTAAGTAGATTCTCCATTTATACCATAAGACGTCGTTTTTCCATTTGGACTTAGGATATTGACTTAAATTTTTGATTATAGAGAAATTCTCTGGATTTTTTTCATACTCAGTTCATATTTCATCCAACCATTCTACAATGGCTATTGATATTGCAAAAAATTGTATTTCTTCATCTTTTCATGATAGGTCATCAACCGCGTCATTGTATTTTCCTCTTTTATGTAGAATTTCCATATCAAACATGGAAATTTTCTCTATCCTCTTTTGTTGTTTGGTTGACAATGTTTCTATTGTAACAAGTACTCGAGACTGTTATGATCTGTGCATATCAAGAATTTACTTCCCAGTAGATATCGATGCCATTTTTTTAATGCATGCATTATGGAAGAATTTCCTTTTTGTAAGTGGATCGTAAGCATTCTCTTTGATTTAATTTCCTACTCTCAAAAGCTATTAGGTGACCATCTTGCATCAATATTGCTCCAATTCCAAAAATGGGGTGTGATATTGAGATATGAATGAAGGGTACGCGATATTTTTAATTAAGGGTAACTTTTTTGGCAGATGTTTCAGTTGGGGACGCCCTTCTCTAAAAAAAAAAAAGTGAACTTGGGTCGCAGTTGCTTCCCGACCAGCCTAATAAGAAGCCTCATTCATGAAATACAATCAATTTTTTCCCTAATGTTTCATGCATGATGATGAAGGGTTTGTAGAAGTCAGGTGTTTCTAATACCGAGGTTGTGGATATAAAGTTTTTTAAGTTTTAAAAACATTTTTGTGCTTCCACATACCATTGGAAAGATTTTTTCTTAAGTAGATTTGTTAGAGGGATGGTTCAATGAGAATAATTCTTGACAAATCTTTGATAGTATCTTGCCAATCCTAGAAATCCTCATAACTTGGATATGTTTTTGGGTTTAGGCCATTCTGTGAATTCCCTGATTTTCTTGGGGTCTAATTTGACTCCTTTTTTGGATATGATGTGACCAAGGTACTCTACTTCCTCCTTTCCAAATGCACAATTTTACATTTTGGCATAGAATTGATTTTCCTCCAGAAGAGATAACACTTTTCCAAAATGTTTCATATGCTCCTCCCATGTTTTACTATACACTAAGATATCATCGAAGAAAACTTTGACATGTTTCCGTAAGTATGGGTGAAATAATTAATTTATTTTCACTTAGAAAGTGGTGGGGGAATTAGTTATCCCAAAAGGCATCACCTTCAATTTCATAGTGTCCTTCGTATGTCTAGAAAGAAGTCTTGGCTACATATTTTAGTTTGATTCTAATCTAATAGTACCCGGATCTTAAATCAAGTTTTGAAAAATATCTTTCTCCGTGAAGTTCACCCAACATTTCATCAATAAACGGAATGGGATTTTTTTTTAATTGTTATTTTGTTTATCCCTTAGTAATCTATGCATAATCTGAAAGATCCATCTTTCTTTTGAACTAACACTACTCAATTTGCATATGGACTTCTACTTTTTGTGATGTCACCACATTTTAATAGGTCTTGGACTAATCTTTCAATCTTTGTTTTGTGGTGATGAGGGTATATGTATGGTCTAACCTTGACAAGGCTTGATCCTCATTTAAATTTAATTATATGTTCAATTCTTCTTTGAGGCGGTAACCCCATGGGAAAGTCTTGAAATAYGTTCTTATGTTTTTKAATTATATTTTGGACATATGATGTTCTRGAGTCATCATGTTCATATTCTTGAATTTCTATGTTGTGGYATTGGATGAAGTATGTGGTTGTTCCTTTTCGATTCATTTTTTCATTTGTTGTGRCGAYACAACYTGTGTTTGTGGAGGTTGAAAACCATTTAATTTATAACGTTTCCCTTGCCACTTGAATTGGATGAAATGTTCTTAGTGATTGACTGAGTATGCGCCCAAGGTTTGTAACCATTGGASTCCTAAAACCACATCTACTCCTCCCAGAGGGACAATGTAAAGTTTTGATTGCAAATTAAAATATTGGATTTTGAATTTCACCTTATGGAATTTTCCATAATATCCAATTTTTTTGTCGTCTGCAACCATTAATTTCATATCTRGAACTTGATATACAAATAATTTGAKTTTCMTTCCAATCTTGATATCGAGGAAATTGTGAGTACTTCTAGTCTTRATTAGTACAATGACATTATCATTTTTAATATGTCCTTTTAATTTGAGAGTTTGTGGTTGGGTAATGCMTGTGATGGCTACAAGCGATATTCTTCGTGTGTCGTCYTCTATGAGTTATGAAGTGTCATTTTGGRAATTTTYCATTTCTTCATTCAATGATTTTGTTGAGTCTGATTCATCATCTTTCTCTKCTTCACAAATGTACAATTTTTTTGAGTGATATTCCATCTAGAATCTATGTCTAAGKTCCCATTTCTCTCCACATTGTTTACAATGTCCTTMTTTTATCCTTTGAGATTCTAAAATTCTTCTTTTATCTTCACATAGATTGGGTGGTATGCATTTGTCATTTACTRTGGTCTAMGGTACCCTCCTTCTTGAGTAAACCTTGTTGAATCTTGATTGGCCTTCTATTGTTTCTTCTGTGGCTTTTTCCTTGCGTATTTCTGTCGCAGTAACCTCATGTAATATKAACTCATCTTGGATATGTGATTTGAGACCACCTATGTAAGAATGGARTAATTGATCATTAGATAGTCCAAATACTTGGGTGGCGAGAGATTCCCATTGATGCRTAAATTCATCTACGTTKCCTTTTTGTTGTAATATGGTGAGTTTTGAAAAACAAATACTTTTTCRAGATGCCTTGGAATATTTAAAAAAATCATTTTAGAAAGAATTCCAATTATATGACTRAATTCTTCATTTCCACCATAGATACCAATTRTATGCRGTTCCTTYGAGGTACATCGATGCGTATTTGACCYTTTCTTCATCGGTTGTAATATTWTATATATGGAAAYATTMTTCATTTTTGYTAARCCAAGCCACACATTGGTTATCACCTCCATTGTATTTTGATAGTTCGATTTTGGATTTCGGAGGATAAATTATTAAGGGTTGATGTTGYGATAAAGGTTTGGAATTTGAATTGTAGGGAGGTKGTGCTAGGGTTGGTGGTGGGGGTGTTGTGTTATATGTTCCCGAKTCACTTGTTTCTTGTTGAGTTTCTTGTTGGTGCCCTTRGTATTTTATTTCTTTTAAATTCTCATTAAGGTTTTCTTCCCCATGTTGTGTCATCACAACCAGACTTTGTTGCAAATCRTCATTTATTTCTTGTTAAAATTTTCCCAAACCTCGTTGTAGGTTAACCYTGAGTTCTTGAAAAATATCGTCTTTAAGATCTTGTTTTAGATTATACATGTCTTTTTGTAATTTGATTCTGACTTTTGTTGAAATTTTTTCTTTAAGATTATGAGTCAACTCTTTTTCRAGTGCCTCATTGTTGAGCCTCATTTCTTCTAGTAACTCRTCATGAGTTTTTTGTATTGACTTTTTGAGTGATTTTCTAATGATTTTACACTCATAGTCTATTTTTTYCACTTGAGAWTTTAATTCTGACATCCTTCTGGTGTTTGTGGGTGAGTATTTTTCTATAATTTTGAACTTGTTTGGAATATCCCWTTTTTAGTTATTTGAAAATAATTGTATATAATTTACAATGGGAGGATSTGGGGTGGAGTGYGTGGGAGAGGGGGTTGCRCGGGGATAAAGAGAAGGAGGGAGTGTGGGAGTGATGCATGAGAGAGGGGTGCATGGAKAATTTTGAAGACTRGGTGCAGGTCGCAGATGGGAGAAGTGGAGGGAATTGACTGTGATAYGGAGGMGCGACCAACTCTAATACCAATGTGAGAGACACRAARATTTTGTAAAGAGMAACTTACTCAGAATGCATAAGAAGATTTATATATAATAATAATTGATAATAGATGATGATATTACAAAGATAGAGCCTTCCTATATATATGCCCTTTATGGTTTTATGAAGAGTCATGACTATGACCTTTTACTACATGAATATTTAATTTTACTTTTATTTATTCTTTTAATGTCTTTATATTATATTATTTATTTATTGTGACAAGGTGGTTTATTTGGTGTCACTAGGTTAAAAGAATAACAAATCCTAAAAGTGACATTAAAGAAAATAAATAATTATATTTAATTCGAATTGGAGGGAAAATAAAGTAAGGGTTTGATTTGGTCAAAAAGGGGAAACATCGAGAAGGTTCAAAAGGGAGAATAAATAGAGGGGTAAACCTTCACTTTGGCATTATGTTTTATGATCTCTTTTTAATGAGATCCTTTAGACAAGTTTTCATTAGGGGTTGGAAAACTCCATCCATTTCAGTTTAGTTTTGGTGGTGCAGTATCCATCCTAGCTAGGCAAAGAGGAGGATTCATTTGGAGTCCTCATTTGAGTTCGTTGTGGTGTTTAGTTTCATCTTGCAGAGATTTTGGAGGAATATTGGCTTGTGCAGGGAATCTGTGACATTTTTCTGGAGGAGGTTGATCGCCAAATATACTAGTTCCAAGAGGGTTTCACAAAATTTGGAAAGGAGACACCTCTGTAGGTTGAGCATGGGTTGTCCCGCGAGGCCCCACTAAACATCCCACAATCATCCTGTGAGGACCTCTATGAATCTAGGGTTGTAGTAGTTCATCGGATCAGGGTTGCAAGGGTTACAATGGTCATTTATAGAGAAGACAGAGAAGTATCGAGCTAAAAAATCCTTGTACATCAGAGAATTGGCATTATTCCAGGTTTCTTATTTCTTTTGTAGTAGATTTTGCAGTTTCTTGGCAACCATTAGATTTGTGTGCTTATGAGTATTATGTGGTTTTTATTACAATTATTAGATATGATTGTATTGTTGATATTTTTGGGAGTTTCCATCCATAATAAGATGCAACGGTTATTTTCTTTATTTCTTGTGTAATGGATGCATGCAATGTGTTTGAAAATATTCTTATTTGAGAAAATTGTTTGAAAGAAGTTAACAACACCATTAATATAAGTATTTGGCCCTTTTACATAAGAAGAAATAACAATTTGGGACAGGAAAACCAATATATCCCCACCTATCCTATTTGGGGACATTAAAGTGGTATCAAAGTTGGTAGTTATGCCATCATGTGGCTACACTGATGCCTAGGAGAAAGGGGCATGGAAGAAAGACCTATCAAGAATCACCGGAAAGAGAAACAAGAGAAAATCAAACAGAATCAGAGCTAAAGGGAAGCTTGCGAGACAACCCTGAAGGGACTATGCTCCAAATATTAAAAGATCTTGTTCAGGGACATAACAAGGCATCCTAAAGATAGGAAGAGACAAAAAAGTTCCAACAACAAACCTTAGAAGTGATCGCACAACTAATGGGACAACATGGGAATATGAATGGTACAGATCAAGGTGGACCCAGTGGATCCCATTGGGGTGACAGGATACACACAAAAAGTAGCAATAACCATAACCTAGACGAGAGAAGGATCCTAAGGATTCCTAGGACCTTAATATCACAATTATTGAAAGGGAATCCTATAGGAGCACAAGAGAAATCTAATCAGAGGATTGATATTAACACCTCATATAGAGAGTATGATACGATAGATAAAATATATGTGAGAAATTTTCCTATAATAACTTCTGCAACCTCAAAAACAAAAGTACATACATAATGAGTGGAACAGAGGAGCACAGGGCCAACAGAACTTTGACCTCATGTGTAAGGTGTGAAGGTTGACTATCCAACCCTTTGATTGGTCCACCAAGAGAATGGCCATAGCATGGGTACATAAGTTGGAAACCTACCTCCAACTTAACCCAATGATTGAGGAAGAAGCAATTAAGTATGCCACCATTCACTTGGAAGGAGAAGCTAATGAATGGTGGTATCATGGGTAGGTGGCACTAGGACATGCCATCATCACTTCATATGTGAACTTCACTCAAATTTTGATGGATAGTTTTGAAAATAAGGACCCTGAGATACACTTCAGGGAGTTAGCATAGCTGAGACAGACAAGTACAACAACAACATACATCATCGATTTTAAGAGGATGGCATTTATGTTGATAGATATTCCTCAACAAAAGTTGGTGATTTTATTCATGGAGTATCTATTTGAACCCTTGAGAGGATGGGTGAAGGACTTTAGACCAACAACATTACAAAAGGCCATCATGAGAACTCAGGACATGCGAAACATAGTCTCCAAGAAGGCGCCAACAAAACCATTCACCCCTCAAGGGGGTAAGAAGATGAAATTTCCCCAAAAGGAATGGATAGGGAAGGATGGGATGGATTAGGAAACTTGACAAGAACTAAGGAGGAAGAACCTTTGCTACAGTTGCAAGGAGTCATGGGAAATGGGTCATCGATGTATGGGAAAAGGTAAATTCCATTATATTGAGGTAGTTTCCAACAAGGAGGATGACAATGATAATGAGGGTATCAGATAGGATAGTGGGGAGCCCTCACATGATACATAATAGATGTCATTGCAGGATAACCACAAGGGAGTGACAATTTCCACACTCTTGAGAATCCCTAAGTATTACACCTTTAGGGTTAGAGGTATTATGTAGGTGTAGAGGGTTACAACATTGGTTAATGGTGGAGCCACCCACAATTTCATTGATGTTGCACTTGTAAACTTGTGGAGGATTTTGAGGGAATCAATGTGGTAGTAGTAGATGTGTACAACATGATGTGTTCTCATGGGATAAGGGGATTTGGTGTAACATTGGGAAGCTATACGTTGATTGATGAATTTTGTGTCATAGATATAGAATATACTCATGTGTTGTTAGGATTTCAGTGGTTGTACTCATGAGGATGGAGTTCCAAAACAACGATTGAAAGTGATTCATTGTAAGAGGTATGTCAAAAGGTGCCCCCAAGATCGTTTCTAATGAGTGAATGAAGGCCCTTTTTAGACACAGGGACATGGCCTACGCAACAGAGAGCCTGATCACCATGGAAACTCCATCACAGGATCACCAGCATTACCCTGCAGATATCCAAGGATTACTTGGAAAGAATGAAAGAGTGTTCAATCCATTACAAGTAGTGAGACCACATAACAAAGGATTTGATCATGTCATTGATTTAGAAAAGGGAACGAAGCCCATGATAACCACCCTGTACATGCATCCAAAGAGATTCAAGGATGAAATAGAGAATCCCATAAAGGAATTGTTAGATATGGGACATATCAGCCCTAGCTCTAGTCCTTTCACTTTGTCTATTGTGATAGTTAAGAAAAAATATGGCACTATGAGGATGTGCATAGCTTAGAGGGCACTAAACAAGAAGATCATCAAAAAATGATACCAATTCCCAAGATTGATGATCTGATTGAAAAGTTTCATGGGGTGGTGTACTTTTCAAAGGTTGATATGCGATCAAGATACTACCATATTCGAGTCAGAGATGAGGATATCCATAATCACTCAGGTTTCACTATGGGAAGTATGAGTTTGTAGTCATTCCTTTCAGGCTGACTAACTCTCCAACTACCTCTCATTCCTTCATGAACCATATCTTCAATCCTCTACCTTTTAGTTTTAGTGGTCCAATATCCACCCTAGCTAGAAAATGAGGAGGATTCATCTGGAGTCCTCATTTGAGTTTGTTGTGGTGTTTGGTTTCATCTTGGAGATATTTTGGAGGCATATAAGCTTGCACAGGGGGTTTGTGGCATTTTTCTAGAGGAGGTCGATCGTTAGATCTACCGATGCCATGAGGGTTTCACACAACTAGGAAAGGAGACACCTCTATGGGTCTAGCACTAGTTGTATCGTGAGGCGTCACTAGATGTCCCACAATCATCTTGCAAGGACCTCTATGAATATGGGGTTGTATTAGTTCACCATATTTGGGTTCTGAGGGTTACACTGGTCATTTGTAGAGTATATAAAGAAGGATCGAGCTTAGAAATCCTTGGACATCAGATCATTCACATCATTCCAGGTTTCTTATTGTTTATGTAGTATACTTTACTGTTGCTTAGAAACCATTAGATTTGTGTGCTTAGGAGTATTCTGCAGTTATTATTACAACCATTAGATATGATTGTATTGCTAAGATTTTTGGGAGTTTGCATCCATAATAATATGTAATGGTTATATTCACTATTTATTTTGTAATGGATTCATGCAATCTATTTGGGAATATTCTTATTTGATCAAATTGTTTGAAATAAGTTAACAACACCATTGATATAAGTATTTGCCACTTTTTCCTAAGAAGGAATAACAATATGGAACAAAACAAATATATATCCCCACCTATCCTTGTTTGGGAGATTACAGTGGTATCAAAGTTGGTGGTTATGCCATCCTGTGACTACATTTATGCCTAAAATAAAGGGGCATGGAGGACATATCTCTCGAGAATCATTGGAAAGAGAAACAAGAGAAAACCAAGCAGATTCAGAGCCAGAGGGAAGCATGGGAGACAACCCTGAAGGGACTATGCTCCAAATATTAATAGATATGGTCAAGGGATAGAATGAGGCATCCTAAAGACAGTCAGAGATAACAAGGTTCTAGCAGTAGACCCTTTAAGTACTCACATAAATAGTGGGACAACTTGGGATTATGAATGGTACAGATTAAGGTGGACCTAGTGGATCACATTGGGGTGACAAAATACAAACAGAGAGTAGAAATAACCATACCCTAGCTTAGAGTAGGAGCCTAGGAATTCATAGGCCCTTAATACCATGTTTCTTGAAAGGGAACACTACAGGAGCACATGAGAAACATGATCAGGGGCTTGATATCAATACATCATAGAGAGAGTATGATACAATAGATGCATATATCCATAAAAATGTTTCCTATAATGACTTCTATGACCTTAAACATATGTACAGACCTAAGGAGTGGAACAGAGGAGCCCAGGGCCAATAGAAATTTGACCTCATGTGCAAGGTGGGAAGTTTGATTTTTCCTCCCTTTCATTGGTCCACCAAGAGATTAGCGAGAACATGGGTATATAAGTTGGACACCTACCTCCAACTTAACCCAATGACTTGGGAAGAATAAATTAACTATGCTACCCTTCACATTGAAGGAGAAGCTCACGAATGGTGGTATCATGGGTCGTTTTCACTAGGAAATTGATCCATATGGATGTTGATGGCCTCTTACCTATTCCAACTGGCTCGTTTTGGCAGTTTTCTAGTTTGGTATTTTTTCCTAGTTTTCGGGTCCCTGACTTCTGGGGCCATTTTGAGGCCCTAAACAACGTTTTTAGGACTTGTCATGGTTGAAATATAGTCAAATTAAAAATTTGAAAACAACATGTATGGTCCTCAAACAAAACTTTCCAATGGGATATTGTGTGCCTAAAATGAAGATCATATGCAAAAGTTACGACCCCAGGAATTCGATGTACTAACTTTCCCAAACGGGGCCCACATGAATTTTTTTGCTTCATCTTTTAGGGTTAGGTTTTTGGATGTCTAGGGTTTTTGAAATTCTTTTTTATTGTAAAAATGACTTCAGAGCCTCATTGTAATCAACTTCTTGTGAATGAGTGCAATCGTCACATATCTTCTCAGAGATAAGTTGCCACCATTCTAGCAATCTTGTTTTCTGTAGCATTTTACAGTTTCACCTTATTTCCTTATTAAATAGATACTGGCTTTATTATATATCTGTTATTTTGTGTTAACCATATTTTGATAATAATCTGTATTAATTTCGTTCTTCTCATAAAGTCTGGATCAGTGGTATCAGAGCGGTCTTCTCCTTGTCTTTATTAATGCATGTCCCCAACGAGATTAGGGTACAAAAAATTGGGTCTCGAGCTTGCTTTTGTTGAGGATAAAAGCTCTCGCATGCCCAAGAGACCTCTCATGGCAGGAGAAAAGAAAGACGATGAGACACGAGATTCCTTCAAAAAATTTCTCAAAGAACCCCTCACGCAACAAAAGAATGATATTCTGGATAGTTTGGCACAAATCCTTTGGCGGCTACCAACAAGCGACACATCTTCCTCAAACGAAAGAGTCGCCCCCTTCAAGGTACAAATAAACTTCGATATTCCTATATTTGAAGGTAAGATAAGTGGAAGTATACCAAGGCGTACACCTATTGGCAATGGCCATTCAATTTCTCCTTAACACTCTTGCGAAATGAACAAGTATGCTTTCACGAAACTTGTCCACCAACAAACCAACGTTGTTGCACCTTTTTCCAATACTTCAAGGAACTATCTCTCTTGAGCTTTTCTTCGACAACTTTGAAGATTCTATCCCTCCTGAGCTTGATTGAAAAATCCTCAAGTCCTTTGGGGAAAATTCCTGTGCCCACTCCTTGTGACACTTCTTCAAATACACTCCAAGTATTTGAATTCTTAGACTCTGTGCACTCTTTTTGCAGCAACAGTCCTTCAATTCTTTCCTCAAGTTGCAACCTCTGAGATTCTACTCTGCCTACACACACCTTACACAGCTCCTGTGCTTAACTTGCACTTCTATGAGAATGAGAACAATGTTATCCCTCCTGAGCTTGCAAAGACGAACTCTGAGTTCTATCAATGCACACCTTGTGGACAATTTCACTGCACTCCTTGCAGGAAAACTCTTGCTCAAACAGAGAAACAATTGAAACTCATTCTTTACTCTCCCTCTCTTCAGATTTCAGACATTTAATATAAAATCATTCATTTTCACATCAAAGCAAATGCATAACAAAGAGTAACCAAGCATATATCAATCAACATGTACAAACACAGAAAGCAATTGAACACCATGAGTCTGAGCTAAAGATCTTTGTATTAATCTAGAACTTCTGTACATGGGGTTTTACTCTACATAGCTCTCTTCTTCTGCTCTCCTATGCTCTCTTGATTGATTTTGTTTCTCATGTTACAATGATACAAGTGAGGGTGTCTATATCCATTTTCCCTCCGACTCCTCAAACTGTCTAATCTAAGAATTCAAAGCTACCTACTTACATTTACTAGAAAAAATGCCTCTTAGTTCTTCAGACGAGAGCAGGATGCTCAAGGTCTCATAACAATCTACAAGTATGCTCTTTCTTAACTATTACATTTAAGTTTGGCATATCAAATTTCAAAACATTTCAAACAATTCATCATGTGCCAAAATGTGTTGGTGTTTTGTCCCACGCTTTCTTGTTGTTGGCGATGCTCCTTCATCATACTCCCTCGCTTGAAAATTTTCATAGGCTCCTGTCCATGAGCTCTTGCACAGTCTTTCCATGATTCTGGATCTCTGTTTCATTCTCCCAGCTATCATCTTCAAATGGATGTCCCTTCCACTTGACCAATTATTCAAAATATTCCCTTCTTCTGGTCCTTTTGCTAACTCTTTTGTCCAGTATGCTTTCCATCTGTGGCTTCTCTACAACTGACATCTATTTAGTCCATTGAACCTCTAGTTGTTCATCACTTGTTCCTGCTTCCTCATCTTTGTATGGGTACAAATTTGAGACATTAAATATCGGAAAAATTACGATGCCATTGGGTAATTCAATCTCATAAGCATTTTCCCCAAATTTCTTCAAGACCTTACATGGTCTGATCCTCTTCATCCTCAGTTTGTTATATGTCCCCTTTGGGAATATTTCCTTTCTCAGATGTGGTAGAATCAAATCACTAACCTCAAATTGAAGTTGTCTCCTGTGTTGATCTTCTCTGCACTTATACTCTTGGTTCGAGTTCTACGATTGCTCCTTCACCTGGCTGTGAAGTTCCTTCATTGCTTCGGCAAAGTCTTCTGCACTAGCACTTCTTATCTCACCTGGTTTTGAATCCCTAAATTCAGATACTCCTCTTGGTTGCATCCTGTAAACAATCTGGAATGGACTCTTCCCTTTGCTTATGTTTAATGAATCATTGTAAGAAAACTATGCCTGTGGCAGAATGTTGTCCCACTGAGTGTGGTTTTTTATCACCAAGATCCTCAGAAATTCTCCCAAACTTCTATTCACAACTTATGTCTGTCCATCCGTCTGAGGATGATAAGATGAACTAAGAGACAAGTTCATTCCTAGCTTTTTCCATAAGTTTCTCCAGAAGTGTCACATGAACTTGGTGTCTCGATCTGAAGCTATGCTCCTTGGTAAGCCGTGAAGTCGAATGACTTCTTTGAAAAACATATTCGCAATGTGATTTGTGTCACTGGTTTTCTGATACGGTATGAAATGTGCCATCTTAGAAAATCTATCCAACACTACAAAGATCGATTCAAACCCTCTTTGTGTTCTCAACATCCCCAATATGAAGTCCATGCTTACTGCATCCCACGACCTATTAGGTATGGGTAACGATTGATAAAATCTTCCATTCTGCCTCTTTCCTTTTGAATGTTGACAAATTGTACATCTTTCTATGAATATTTTGACGTCTGCTCTCATTTCTGGCCAAAAATATGACTCGTTTATCTTTGAGAACTTCTTGTTATGACCGAAATGTTCAGCCAATCGTCCACTGTGTTTCTCCTTCAGCAAATTCTCCCTCATGGAGCATTTTGGAATACAAATTTGATTACCCTTAAACAATAATCCTTCTTGTATCATGTATTCTGTCCACTAGCTTCTATTCCTAAGAATTGGATTCTCAGTTGCTTCATATGCCACCTTAAAATCTACATCATCCATATACATGTCACTGAGATCTTAGAAACCCAGTGTTTTGACTCTGAACTACTGCAACAACAAACATTTCCTACGCAAAGCATCAAAAACTTTGTTAGAAGTTCCAGAAATATGCTTTATTACAAAAGTAAAGTTCTGCATGTATTCAACCCATTTAACATGTCTTTGATTCAAATTCTCCTGTTGAGTCACAAATTGCAAAGTATGATTGTCACTGTATAAGACAAACTCCTTAGGGATTAAGTAATGCCTCCATTTCTTTAATGCCTGGACAATATCAAAGAACTCCTTGTCATACGTGGATTATTTCACTTTATCTTCATTCATCTTCTCACTGAAGTATGCCACTGGCCTGTCTTCTTGGCTCAAGACCACCCCTATTGCAAATCCACTTGCATCACATTTTACTTGAAATGTATTTTTAAAATCCGACAACAGCAAAATTGGTTGTTCCATGATTTTACTTTTTAACAAATTGAAGCTTTTCTCAAGCTCTTTTGTCCATTGAAAATACTTGTCTCTCTTCTTCACCGTGTCCATCATCAATGCAGTAATTCCACTGAAATTCCTAATGAACTTCCGGTAGAAACTAGCCAATCCATGAAAACTTTGAACTTCAAAGATATTCTTTGGCGATGGCCAATTCTTAATTACCTCCACCTTATCTGGATCCATCCTCAACTTATCTACAGAAATAATAAACCCCAAATAAATGAGCTCTATCTTCATGAATGAGGATTTCTTCATATTTATCAACAACTTCTCTTGTTGTAGCCTATTCATCACTATAGCCAAATGTTTCATATGCTTTGCCTCTGTTTTAATGAAAATCAGTATGTCATCAAGATACACAATGACAAATTTTTCGATGAAATCCTTCATGACTTCATTCATCAACCTCATGAAGTTACTTGGTGTGTTCTTTAAGACAAATGGAATAACAAGCCATTCATACAACCCTTCATTAGTCTTGAACGTTTACTTCCATTCATCCCCTTCCCTCATACGAATCTGATGATATCCACTTTTCAAATCAATCTTCGAAAAAAATTTCGCCCCACTCAAGCAATCCATCAAATCATCCATCCTTTGTAATGGAAATCTGTACCTGATGGTTATCTTGTTGATTTCTCTCGAGTCAGTACACATCCTCAAGCCTCCGTCTTTCTTTGGACTGAGCACTGTCGGAACAACACATGGACTCAAGCTTTCTCTAACCAACCCTTTGTCCATTAAATCCTAGACCTGTCTTTTGACTTCTTCATTCACCTGCAGTGTGAATCTATACACTACTTTGTTTGGTAAACTAGCTCTAGGTATGAGATCAATATGATGACTTACACTTCTGATCGATGGCAACGAATGAGGTAGTTCATCCACTACTATGTCAGCAAACTCTTCCAATAGTTTCTGAACCTCTTCCAGTAAATCATCTACCCTTGTACTGGTTAAAATAATTTTAGGCTTCCCGACCACAATGAATTGTGGTTCCTCCTTATTCTTAACCTCTGTAAGAAGTTCCTTCCCACTCATGAGAAGTACAATGTTTCTTAATTTAGGTTTTACTTCTTTATCTTTGATTGGAAGCAACATGTGAGTTCTCCCATTCTTCTCTAGGGTGTATGTGTTCTTCCTCCCATCATGAATCACATTTATGTCATATTGCCATGGTCTACCCAGTAATAGATGACAAACATCCATGGGAATAACATCACAGAGTATTTCATCTTTATACCCTCCTATTTTAAATTCAACTAAACATTGTTTAGTGGCATTTACCTCATGTCCTTTTTGTAGCGAAAAAACTCTATATGGACTTGGATTTTCAATAGTCTCCAGCTCTAGCTTTTCTACCATCTCTATAGAAACGAGATTATCTTTGCTACCACTGTCCATGATGACTTTGCATGCCCAGTCTTTGGTCTTGCAAGTGGTCCAAAAAAGTCTGTTCCTCTGGACCGAACTCTCCACCTCCTTCACTAGTGTTAAGATGAATTTTTGCATCATCAACGATCTTCCACCTTCAACATCTTCTGCCTCAACATTCCTTCTCTGTGCTTCAGCAATGTGAGTTTCACCACCTTCTTTATTTTTGTCTGGACACTCATAAGATTTATGTCTGACCTTTCCACATGTGAAGCATTTCACCACTCCACCTCTTCCTCTTCTTCTACCTCTGGTACGAGGGAAAATGTTTCCATCAGCATACTGACCTTTTTGTTCAGTATGCTTCCCTCTTTGTGAGCTTCCACCTCTCTCAATTTGAGTCTGAGGTTTCTTCCACTCTTCCTTGGGTTTTTGATTTCTATCCTGGGCAACTGATTTGCCTCTGGGCTAACTTCTGCCTCAGCCTCTTTGACCTTGTTTTTGGCTTAGCTTCTCTTCAGCCTTCAGAGCCATCTGATAAGCATATTCCACCATTATGATGGTCATCATGCTCATCTCATCCTGAATGTCGTATCTCAGACCATTCATGTACCTAGCAACTTTTTCATCATCACTTTCGTGATGACCTGCCCTGATGTTCAACCTATAGAATTCATCAGTATATTCCTTCATTGTCATCAACTTCTGTCTCAAATTTTTTATTCTTCAAAACAGAGTAATCTGGTAGTCCCTGGGAATAAATTTCACCTTCATCTTCGTAGTCATCCTATCCCAACTCTTGATTTTCTACTTGCCTTTGCATCGTCTGTCAGCCTGTAGATCATCCCACCATAATGTTGCATGTCCTTTAAGTCTTATGATAGCATGTTTGAATTTTTTTCTTCCTCGACATCTTCATAGTCAAAATATGTGTCCAGAGCTCTAATCTAGTCTAGAAGCTCTTCATCATCTAGGTTGTCTTCATATAATGGAATATCCATTCTTATTCTAGCACCCATTCTTGCAATGTCCCTAATCGGGCATTCATTTGCTGCATCTTCTACTGCAACTTCTTCTCCTTCATGTCCAACTTCATTTTCATTTTCAGAATCGCTGAGATCCCCAACACTAGTTGTGCCCCTCTACTTTATTTCCATGTCCACGAATCTGGCACGTAGGTCATGTATATTTCCTTCCATGGCTGGATTTGGCACCTGCCTACCCCTTTCTCTTGACATCTCCCTATCCTCTGTTGGATTGAGTGTTTGTCTTTCTCTTCTTATTGGCGGCTTGGATGATATTTCTTTCTCACTATCCCTATCTGAAATATACAAATAGAGTCAAGCTCTGATACCAACTGACGCAGATCTAGCATCCCTCGAACAGAGATCCGCTCACAGGATTGTTCTTTAACCACTTCGAGTCAGATCGACTCTTTTGGATTCCTTGATGGAATATCCTTTCAAATTGATCCATAGGTCCTTCGGGAATCTCCCCTGTGCAGAAAACACTAGGCATGAGCCCCTTTCTCCTCAAGCGACCACAACAATATGACTAAGGGCCTAACCCAAGGTCATTTTCGCAACTTGCAATCTCACGAGTTCATGAGTTGAGGATCCCAACTCTTCCTTTTAAATCTTGCAATACTCGAAATGCCAATACGGGTATGGCTCTTCCTCTATCAGCGCCTTCCTCATGAAACCATTGGCTAGGCTAAGAACTAGCACTTCTCGCTACTCACTACTTCGCGAGTTCGAATGTCCAACCTTGGCACCTTTCTTTCACGAATCTCCAAGAGGCGATGTTGACTTTTCTCCTCTCATTCTTGCTACTCGTGACTTCATGAGTCGAAGGTTCGAGCTCACGTACTCTTATCTCACAAATCTCCGAGATCCGAGAAGTCAACAAAGTGTTGACTCCTTCCACTAGGTGACGTGTGTCTGCCTATCTATTTCCCGGGCCCACCTTGTGGTTCTGCCACATGTTTCCTCTGTGCCTCATCTCTCGGCACTTCTTGACTTTTGCAGTTGAGACGAGGTACTTCCAACCTTCAAACCTCCGAATACGCAAAACATGCAATAAGGCTCTGATCCAACGGTCCTCCCTTTACCCGGATCCAACAACTATCTTTTCTCCTTGCGAATTCACTACTCGTGACTTGGAGCGCCCAAACTTTGGGCTTTCACCTTATGAACCTCCGAGTTCGTGAGATCTCTTGATATCTACCACTTGTCCTCCTCTGATGGATGACTGTGATTCTCTCGTGGCTTCGCCACTTGCGAAGTGGAAGGACTTCCTTCTCTGAACCTTGATGTTCGAATCCCCGATAGAGAGGATCTCGCGACACGTGCCCTTCCAATCAGACAGCTCAGATTATTTCTCTATTTCAGAACTTCGCACCTCGGGACCTCGCGAATATTGATGCAAGGGTTTCAATTCTCCAACTCACGAAGCCCCGAAATGAGATTACGCGAGTGATCCAATGACCCCTTCTGGCTCAGATCCTACGACCCAATTTCTCCTGAGCTTGCACTTAGAAAAACACTCAACGTAAACTTCTTGCTCCTCTGCAGGATCTGAAAATTCTCAGAACTTTGTGAATTCTCCATGGAGAATTTCGACCATTCAATTCCTCCATAACACTCCTGCGATATCACAAAGTATGCTTTCACAAAACTTGTCCACCAATAAACCAACGTTGTTGCGCCTTCTTCCAATACTTCAAGGCTCTAGCTCTCTTGAGCTTTTCTTCGACAACTTCGAAGATCCTATACCTCCTGAGCTTGATTGAAAAATCCTCAAATCCTTTAGGGAAAATTTCTGCGCCCACTCCTTGTGGCACTTCTTCAAATACACTCCAAGTATTTGAATTCTTAGACTATGTGCACTCTTTTTGCAGCAGCAGTCCTTTAATTCTTCCCTCAGGTTGCAACCTCTGAGAATCTACTTGGCCTGCGCACACCTTGCATGTCTCCTGTGCTTAACTTGCACTTCTATGAGAATGAGAACAATCTTATCCCTCTTGAGCTTGCTAAGATGAACTTTGTCTTTTGTCAACGCACACCTTGTGGACAATTTCACTGCACTCCTTGCAGGAAAGCTCTTGCTCAGAGAGAGAAACAATTAAAACTCATTCTTTACTCTCCCTGTTCCTAGCTGGCACGAAGGAAATATTTGGTTTTGGGTAGAGTTTGGGCAAAGAAACAATGAGGATAGACGGAGATTGGAGAAATAGCATCAAAAAGAGGAATGTATTTTCATGATTATGCTATGTTAGGTGGTTATCATTAAGGTGATGAATATGTTGTGTTATGTGATGGTTATTTGATTTATTTTCATGTTGTTAATAAATTTAATTTCTACTCAATAAATTATGGTTAAATGTTGATATGTGTCAGGTGGTGAGAGGAGCGAGAGTAATGAGTGGAATGAGTGGAGGTGACGTGGAGGTGGTGCAGTAACCTGATGTCATTTAAGCATGTGATTGCGGAAGTTGTTGAAGGTGTTTTGGGTCCACACCACTTTTGGGCCCGTAATCCCCCACAAGCCACCAGGTATGCTTCCAACAATACCATGGTTCCAATTGTGGGGCTGCTCTATAAAATTAACGTCTGGGCAATTTACGTCCCCGCAATGGATTGTGGCAATCGATCTGATTACGATCTGTGATCATGGTGATATTTACCTGTTGCATAGATCAATGATGTTGGTTGATTTGAGATCAATGGTCTGTGATCACTTCAGGAGTTCAAGCTTCAGGAGATTCAATACATATTTCTTACCATCCTCTAGAGTGTCATACTTACGAAGTGAGGGATATGTCTCCAGATGGCCTCCGTATCTGGATGGTCCAGATTCACTTCAGAAATTCAGGCTTCGGGTAATTCATCTCCTTGCTTGTGCAATCCTATGAAGTGTCATATATCCAAAGAGGGATATCTGTCGACGGATGTCCTCATGGTGGATGGTCCAGATTCGCTTCAAAAGTTTAGACTTTGGGAGTTTCAAATGTTGTGCTTGGAATTCTCCCGGAGAAAAATATCTAAAGTCAATGATCTATCTCCACATGTCCTTGCTAATGGATGCTCAAGATTCACTTTGGAAGTTCGAGCTTCGACAGTTTAAAATGTTTTTCTTGGAATTCTCCTAAATGAAAATTGTTGAAGTGAAGTGGTGGTCTAATGTCATATGATGTCACGGTTGTTGATGTGTCATGGAAAGAAGGGTGGCACGTGTCACGTGGAAACGGGCGAATGACACAACCAAATGACCTGAAATGAGTGCCACATGTCATGACTGATGAGTGCCATGTGCTTCAGCACTTCAAGACTTCGACTCTTTGGAACTTTGTCTCTTCGGGACTTCAAGTCTTCAACTATTCGAAACTTCATCTCTTTGGGACTTCGACTCTTCGAATCTTTGAGACTTCGAATCTCTAGGACTTCGTCTCTTTGGCTTTTAAGAAATTTCCTGATGTAAAGCATGAAAATCTCCAGAAGTGATGATCTCGCAGAGTGATTATCCATTGCTTATCACTAATTAACTGGAGCTTAATCTATGTTTAACATTTAATACTTCGGGAGTTACAGACTTCGGAAATCGAAAAAATGACAAATTTGTATGCTCGAATGCTAAAGTGGTGGAGTGACTTTCCTAATGTCTTAT